>WSYH01001312.1:7097-17447 GCA_036426205.1 Ascaphus truei
ATAGCCAATACATCTCAATTACATTAACATACCAATGAACCCCTTAAATCACCTTATTGGGTACTAACCTCAAAGGTAATTAAGGAGTGAAGCCATCCTGCAATGGCAACACCACTTATGCATAACATCCTCAATGAATTTAAAAGCAATTTCCTAAACAAATCTCATTTAATCACTTAAAACATTGCATTTACAGTGTATACATGTAGCATAACATGTAAACTACATGTACTGTACACGCTGCAAATCAATGTTAACAATACAGTAATCCAACTCAAATAGCATGACATCACAAGAAGTATATTATGTAAGCAAATAAAGTCACCATCAATGAATTAACACACATGAATTACATCCCTAAACAATTAAAATACCATCCATACCAATTACACAATTAACTATAGCTATCGTTACAGAGAACAAGTTCAAAACATACAAAAAAGGACACCAACAATTACAATATACTAAAGCTAGACTCTCCATAACCTACAGTACAGCATAGAAGCCCAAAACTTACATCTCTCTAATAATACAATACATTTAACACACATCTATGCATAGCAGCATAGCCACAATCATTTACAATACAGCCTGGCTGACGGGCGGCTGATCTGTTAAATGATAATGATCAGCCGCCCGTCAGCCAGGCATGAACCCAGGCTGGGAAGGCAAACGCAACGGGGCTTGTCAGAGGTGAGGAGCGGCGCATTCCAGGTATCTGCCAGGTACATACTGGGTATTTGCTCGAATAAAGTGTGTCGGTGCAGTATATTAAAGAGATGTAATTCCTAAACCCTTACTCCAATTTGGATGTGAATACCCTCAAATTAAAGCTGATAGACTGCACTTTAAGTCAATATTCATTATTTAACTGTAACTTGAATTTTTTTGGTACACAGCCGAAATAACAAAACTTGTATCAGTGTCCAATTATTTCTGGACCTAACTATATATATATATATATATATACAGTGTTCGACAAATCACCCAAAAATCTACTCGCCCAACCAAAAAATCTACTCGCCACCTAGTTCCGCCCCCAACTCCGCCCCTAGTCCCGCCCCAACTCCGCCCCTAGTCCCGCCCCCAACCCCGCTTTAAAATAAAATATATAAATAAAATACATTTAATAAATTCCTAGTCACAACAACATTCATTTTTGACATAAATGTATTTATTGTATTACATTATACTACAATTAGACGTGTGTGTGTGTGTGTGTGTGTGTGTCAATGTCGGATCTAGAAATAAAAGCCATATGTGAATGACTAGTTTCCTGAACCCCTTAACAAGTGTCTGGACGTCGGCGCTTCACAGAGAGAGACAGACAGACAGACACACAAACACAGAGAGCGGCACACCCACACACACACACACACACAGAGAAAGAGAGACACAGAGAAAGAGAGAGAAAGAGAGACACAGAGAAAGAGAGAGAAAGAGAGACACACAGAGAAAGAGAGAAAGAGAGACACACAGAGAAAGAGAGAATGAGAGACACACACTGAGAGAATGAGAGATGTAAGTTTTGGGCTTCTATGCTGTACTGTAGGTTATGGAGAGTCTAGCTTTAGTATATTGTAATTGTTGGTGTCCTTTTTTTTATGTTTTGGACTTGTTCTGTGTAACGATAGCTATAGTTAATTGTGTAATTGGTATGGATGGTATTTTAATTGTTTAGGGATGTAATTCATGTGTGTTAATTCATTGATGGTGACTTTATTTGCTTACATAATATACTTCTTGTGATGTCATACTATTTGAGTTGGATTACTGTATTGTTAACATTGATTTGCAGCGTGTACATGTAGTTTACATGTTATGCTACATGCATGTAAATGCAATGTTTTAAGTGGCATTTGAGGCTTCAGATTGAATGATTAAATGAGATTTGTTTAGGAAATTGCTTTTTAATTCATTGAGGATGTTATGCATAAGTGGTGTTGCCATTGCAGGATGGCTTCACCCCTTAATTACCTTTGAGGTTAGTACCCGATAAGGTGATTAAGGGGTTCATTGGTATGTTAATGTAATTGAGATGTATTGGCTATAACCCACTTATCCTTTCCCCTTACATTTTTTCGAATATCACGAAACTTCAAAGTCGCAACTCCTTCCCTCATTTGTTATCAGGAAACAACAGACAACATTGTACCTTCATCCTCATCTCTCCTCTCCCATCTCCACACCGCTGGCCACGCATCACTCCAGAGCCACTCACCCAGCCTGATCCTGGGAAACAAAACATCACCCTTCCGAATCCCCCCGGCTCCCGCTCAGTTCCCACAACACTCAATCCCCTGCTCACCCCATCAAGCACATCAGCCAACCCTGTCCCAGCTCACCTCACCCTGGAGCCAGCTCTTGCCCAAATCTGTCCCATCTCACCTTGACCCGGATCCAGCTCAGTCAGATGCATGTTGGCACTATCAGTGGATTTGAAATACCTGTCCAAACGCAGACATACAGGGACAGAGTGGAAGCAATTTGGACCTGATTTTGGGGAGAATAGAGAGGATGGAGAGGGACATCGCAGGTCTCTGTTCTTTATATGTCATATGTCATGATGTTACAGAAAATCCCAGACGAGGAGTAAATGTTGGCTACGAGACCCCCTAATGGAAGGAGAGACCTATAGGAAAGTGTCATCTCAGAACAGATAGCTGTGCCAGCTTTCCAAAACATAGCTGCAGCCCCACAGAAGCAAATACCACAAATGATTCATGGGAATGCAGCAGGTAAAATCCTTTTTTACTTTATACGAACGGAATCTCTCAATATATATATAACAAACTGCCGGGGACAACCACATCGTTTTTCCCTGCTAATTTTTAAATACCATTTGAGTTTTGAGCAATATTCTTAATTGTACAAATAAGTGAATGTTGACGGCACGAGGGGGAAGAGTGCGATTGCCATTAATTTGAGGAGACCCATTGTAGATGAACTTAAGAAACAGTTTAATCTAATCACTGTACAATTCAAGATCATCAAAGACACCATCAATGCACTTTTGCGTCATCAGAGGACTCTGGGCTGGAGTCTTCCGAGTGAAGAAGACGAATCTGAGCTGAATAAATAAAGTTTTTCGTTGTTTTGCAAGTTTTGAGGGCTGATAACCACACCGTGTTAATGCAGAAACACAATCCGAGCCGATAGCTGTCAGGTTGTAAACTTGTACGTAATTCATTCACATCTCTTCAGTATTTTCTTATCTAAATAACATTCTCACAATTATTTAACATGTAAAAGAGCCAGCAAGAAGAACGTCATTTGACGGTTGAAAAATATTGTATTATTTAAAAAATGTATATTTTAACCATTGTTTAATTCTTGTTGTCATTCATGTCTTGTAGGTTTGGCGGGCTGATGAGCATCATCACCTTGTTCATGCAGGAAACATATCCAGCGATACTGTCAGGTAATATTATGTAATTCATGCATCTATTTTTTTGTAAATACCCGTACCTCACATACTATATGTTCAATACAGTTCTTACATATTGTACGCCTTGCATGCACAGAAATTCAATTACACCAAATGCGTTTCAACCAGCTTCTATATAAATTTGCATATGCAAATTTTAAATGACACGCATATGAGTTTCAACCAGGTTGCATATAAACTCGCATCTGCAGAAATTCAATAACACGCATATGCATTGCAATCAGGTCCCCTAAAAAAAGTGTACCACACAATACAATTCATGCATTACATTACTGTATTTCTTCTCGATTATTAATATAAAACATTCTAAGTTGAAAGGGTCAAGTGCCAGCCTGAAGAAGATGCCAGTCAAAGAAGATTGTATATTTGGAAGAAGATCGAAAAAAATTGTATTTTCACAAAGTAATTTACTTTAATCTAATTTAAATAAAAAATATTTTAAAATACTTTGTAGTTATCTGACGCTTTTAGGGGAAAAAGTCTTGGGTCACATTTAAATATATGGGATATTATATCGTATTATACAAAATGAATGGGAACGGTTAACATTGCATTTAGATTTTTGAAGACACACTAAAAAAACTGGAGCCACTTATCAATTCTTCGGAGTATTACAACTAATGCTAAAACTCAATTTTCCCGGCTGCAACGAACTAGCGAGTCAACTGCGAGCAGCGACAAAAACATCAGGAGTTCGGACACAGTCCACAAGACACAGGCGAAAGTAAATAACGCTATATCTGTATGGGTAAACATAAAAGATGTATATAAACAATCTATCAATGGCCGACATTTTCATCTTGGAATGAGGTATCCTCAAGATAAATTTATAACCTTACTGTCTCCTTTATCACCAATCTGTGAAAACTCTGACTTCCTACCAAGGCAATCCTACCATCTGCTTTCGATAAATGGAGGACAGTGGAAATAACCACATTTGCATATGCATATATGTTATTAGTTCATTTTACAAATGCCTTGAAGCATAAAAAAAAATGATTACACAAAAAACACAATTTGAAACAGTCTTTCTAAAGCTAGGAGCCATGGGACATAATGTCATATATATATATAATTATAATATATTTATATATATATTATTTATAGTATATATATTCTATATATATATAATATAGCCACTGTAAATATTACTGTATGTTCATTTGCATGTCTTAGACAGGTCTGCACCCCTGTCTTTCCCCATTGTCACCCAGCACTACATGCACTTCCACTGCAGCAAGGGATTTCTGGGAAATGACATGCAAATGAGCACTCAGTGCCACTTTTTGTCTCATGCTCTCGTATTACACAAGCCATCCTCACAGCCAAGCATGTGCTGTTTTGAACCCAGCTTTTAAACAGAGGCTGGTGATGAGATGCAAGCCATTAGACCTACTCACATACTGTTTTCACCTTGATACTGTATATATATATATATATATATATATATATATATATATATATATATATATATATATATCACACACACATAACTTCTGACTATGTGGATTCTGTAACTATGCTAGAATTTGCCTTGGCATGGTAGGAGGAATGAATATGACATCTCCTGAGTAAACAGACAGGTTTGTAAAGAGGAAATGTGCAGGATTGAAAGACCCTTTGAAACATAGGGACACGGTACGAAAACTAAACTAACACAAAAATCATTGTAGGAGTGTGTGCATAGCTACATTTGATGGAGATACGATTTGGGTGAAATTAAATGGGCTTTATTGAGTCTGTCCCTTTAAACACTGTACAACAGCATACAAAAAAATACCAAACACACTACTCCTACTTTGGAGGCTAAGGCCTCATGCAGTAGCAGCGAAAAAATGCATTAGACCATTTTAGCATTAGCCATGTTTTTTGGCTGTTAAAACTATCTGTATGCTTTAAGGGCGAATCCCTGGGGAATGAATGCGCCACCACCATTGATTGAAATGGCGTGTAACCGGTGGCGGGACGGCTGCCTGGCGAGAAACTGCCGGAAGCCGTCCCCTGCCGAGTTTGTTTGCAAGCAGAGAGAGATCCGCTGCTCTCGGGTCGGCCAAACATCAGCACAATAAAAATTATTTTTAAAACCAACTTTTATTCAAGTGTACATGTGCAGGGGTCTCCGGAGCTGAACCGCATTGGTTTCACGTCGGGGACCCCCGCTTCCCGAGATACAGATCCCTTTATGAGGTGCTGATATCCCTCTGCATTTAAGATCCCGATCACGTGACCGCGGAATGAAACAAAGCAGATGAATAAACCGCACACCCTACCAGGGGTCCTTATACTCGGAAGCAGGGGCCCGGACCCTAAAACAAAAGCGCTTCAGCTCCGGAGACCATCTACACATCTACATAATGAGTAAAACAGACATATCATAACAGTCGTTCCTTACCTTACAGGGTATCTGCTATGGAGCGAAGCAGCATTAAATTTATATTTTAATATACTGTACAGTTGAGCAGGGGGTCCCCCGAGCTGAACCGCATCACTTTGTGGACCAGGGACCCCTGCTTCCCGAGTTAACAGGCCCCGGAATTGGTATCGGATGGGCAGTGTGGCCGCCATGTTTATAGCATCCCCATCGCTACGTGCCCGCAACAAACATGGCGTCCACACTGTACCGATGCCCCAAACCGGGGCCTGTAACTCCGGAAGAGGAGGGTCTCTGACCCCAAATAATGCGGTTCATCAAGGGGGCCCCTGCTCCCCCACAATATTATTTAAAATACCATTAATGCTGCTTCATTACCATAGCGGATAGCCGCTAAGGCAATGAAGGGTTTAACGCATAATAGCATGTTTATTGGGGACAAATGCCTCCAATAAACATAACGTGCAGCATAACCAACATACATACAGTAATGGGCACATTACTATTATCCACAATGGATAATAGTGCAGTTCCCATTTAAATACATACACACACTAAAGACATAAATACAATATAGCACTCACCCATGTGCGGCTGCCACGATGAAGGCCATCCTCATCTTCATCTTGCCCTTCCCCATCGCTTCTCTGCTTCTGCAAACAGACACAAATTAAACAATCCAAGTATGTCCCCTACCCCTTAATCACCAAGCGGTTATTAACCGCTACAGTCATTAAAGGGTTACCCCCCCTCACCCTCATACCCTCCCCCCACTAACCCCCCCACCCCTGAGCCTACACCACCCTCACCCACAGAGGACTACCTCATACCCTTGGGCCAATACCCCAGTCCCCCCAAACACATACTGTACAATAATGTGCCAAATAACTATTATCCACATAGGATAATACTATATTTGGCCATTATTAAACACCTTAAATACCGTAATAAAAAAGAAAATTCTATACTAACCTCATCAATAAGAAGGCTCCGTCGCCAGCATCATCCTTGGGGTCCGTTGCCAAAATAATAAATAGCCAATACATCTCAATTACATTAACATACCAATGAAACCCCTTAAATCACCTTATTGGGTACTAACCTCAAGGTAATTAAGGAGTGAGCCATCCTGCAATGGCAACACCACTTATCTGCATAACATCCTCAATGAATTTAAACAGCAATTTCCTAAACAAATCTCATTTAATCACTTAAACACATTGCATTTACAGTGTATACATGTAGCATAACATGTAAACTACATGTACTGTACACGCTGCAAATCAATGTTACTACAGTATCACCAAATAGCGACACACAAGAAGTATATTATGTAATCAAATAAAGTCACCATCAATAATTAACACACATGAATTACATCCCTAAACAATTAAAATACCATCCATACCAATTACACATTAACTATAGCTATCGTTACCAGGAACCAAGTTCAAAACATACAAAAAGGACACCCAACAATTACAATATACTAAAGCGAGACTCTCATCATAACCTACAGTACAGCATAGAAGCCCAAACTTACATCTCTCTAATAATACATACATTTAACACACATCTATGCATAGCAGCATAGCCACAATCATTTACAATACAGAAAATCAATCTTAAACAACACTATCATTTCTTACCCTGTATGTATATATCTCTCTATACATACATACATACAGTGGCAAGAAATGATACACTGGCGACACACTTTATTCGAGCTCGGCTAGTCCCACGAATTCGGGTATACCCGGGTGTATTGAGGTTTGTGACTGTTTTCTGCCCGAGTGCATTGCTTTATTTTCCAGGCAGGGATTGGAAGCATTTTATTCCCGTGGCTGCAATAACTGCACAGTATAATATATATATATATATATACTGCATTACAATTCATGAATTTATGCCATCTGGTAGACACGCGAAGCATTGCAGCCTATTAAATCCTAATCATTATCATTTAACAGATCAGCCCGCCCGTCAGCCAGGCATGACCAGGCTGGGAAGGCAAACGCACGCGGGCTTGTCAGAGGTGAGGAGCGGCGCATTCCAGTGTATCTGCCAGTACATACTGGGTATTTGGCTCGAATAAAGTGTGGTCGGTGCAGTATGCATAAAAAAAAATGAACACATGAAAAGCAAAAAAAAACAACAGTTACATTAACATTTCTTTATTTAACTTACCATTACTTGCCCCCACCGACTCCCGTTGCTCCAGACTTACTCACGAACCAATCCCGACAGAGAAACAGACAAAGATTAAAAAGATCAGGCAGCGTCACAAAGGACGCAACCTAGGGGAGAGCTGAAAATCCAGAGGCGAAAGGGGAAGAAAAGGAAGCAAGAGAGGTAACAGACGAGAAGACGAAAGATAGGAAGAGGGAGGGGTGGAAAAGAAAAAGAGGTGGGGGGGGGCAAGCGTGTGGTAACCAAGGGAGCGTATAGGACGGGGGGGAAGTAGCAACTATGGATACAGGGTGGGGGAGGCCGAAAAAGAAAATGATATAATGGAGTGTGGGAGGGAAGGGAAAAGAGGAAAAGGAAGGGGAGAGTGAGCAGGAAGGGAGAATATGAAGAACGAAAGGGAGACAATGTAGTCTTGGGATAAAAGAAGGGTGTAAAGAAAGGAGAGTTAAAGGAAAGGTATTTAGTAATGAGGAGAATAAAGAGGCGATATACATCGAGTGTTGGAGTCGAAGAAGACGGGGAGGGGGGAGGGGGAGGCGGGGGCGGGGCGGATAACACCAAAACGTAAGGGAGCTGGGGATAAAGGGGGGGAATAGGAGAAAGAGAAGGGGGTGAGTGAAATAGAGAGAGGGATAGGAAAGGTGAAGGAGGATGGAGTGATGGTAGGTGGTGGGATTCAAGGGGAGTGAAAGTAGGACATCCCGGTAGCCGTACCACCGTCCGTACAACACCCTCTCCCCACTGCCTCCAAACCTGATAACACTCATCACAGCCCGCCACCGACATCCAGGGGTCTTTTAGTTGTATCCATCAAAAAAATTAGAAAAACGGAGGGGTAACAGCCCCACCCTGTATTCTTCTAACCTTCTTCCGGGGTCTCTTACCGTCTGGTGCACCCCTGGTCTTCTTTCTTCATAGGAAGGGTCCTTCTCCTCGGTGTCCTGGCTTCAAAATGAGAACGACATAGGCCTTTTAAAAACTCACATGGTACGGTAGCCATCAGAGCGTGGGAACTCCAATCTCTTACTCTGATTGGTTTCAAGGACCCATGTTACTGAGGCTTGGAGAAGAACGGATCTGACTTCATTGAAAGCCTGGTCACATGGTACTTTAACCAATCAGAGTAGGGGATGGAGTCCCACGCTCTGATTGGCTACCGTAACCATGTGAGTCCGGCAATGTTCTTTTTCATGACGTAGCTTAAAGGCAATTGAAGCAACGCCTTCTGATTGGCTTGGCTTTCTTTGGCCTTTAAGTTAGTCAGCATCATTTTTTTTTACAAAGTCGGCCAAAACACGATGTGTTTCATTTCACAACGGCAATCAGGGCCGTGGGAACCATATGGCGAAATGTGACGTCATAAGGCCTTTAAGCCTATTCGTCTCATTTTGAAGCAGACAAACCGGAGGACGGACCTCCTATGAAGAAAGAGACCAGAGGCGTGGCACCATACGGCAATAAAGCCCGGAAAATTAGAAAAATACGATGAAAGATGGTTACCAACTTAGAAGACCCTGATTGTCCGGTGTTTTATTATTTAATGTTTATTTTTTTATGGTTTTTTATTTTATGGTTCCTGTTCAGATGGATTGTTTCGATGAGTAGCTGAGCACCGGAGTCGGTGGGGGGCAAGTAATGGTAATTTAATAAAGAATGGTAGTTAATGTAACTGTGATTTTTTTTTTGCTTTTTCATGTGTTCATTTTTTTTTATGCAAGCATTTCTTGCCACTGTATGTATGTATGTATCGAGAGATATATACATCAGGGTAGAAATAATAGTGTTTTTAATCTTGTTTTCTGTATTGTAATGATTGTGGCGATGCTGCTATCGCACTAGATGTTGTTAATGTCGGTATTATTAGATAGATGTAGTTTTGGGCTCTCTATGCTGTACTGTAGGTGATGGAGAGTCTAGTTGAGTATATTCGTAATTGTTTGTGGTGTCCTTTTTTTTTGTTTTGCCTTGTTCGTGTCCCGATGCTCATTCTGATGTACTTGGAATATGGATGGTACTTTTACTTGTTTCGGGAGAATTCATGTGGTTTACCTTCCTTGCTGTGCTTTAGTTGCTTCCCTATATACTTCTTGTGAATGTTCATCTTTTGAGTTGATTCCTGTATTGTTACATGTGATTTGCAGCGGTACATGTATTGTTCATGTTTGCTACATTAATGTAAATGGCAATTTTTTAAGTGGCTTTGAGGCTTCAGATTGATGATTAAATTAGCATTTGTTTAGGAAATTGCTTTTAATGCATTGAGGATGTTTGCAAAGTGTGTTGCCATTGCCGGATGGCTTCACCCCTTATATACCTTTGAGGTTTAGTCCCTTAAGTTGAG
>WSYH01001312.1:17452-128837 GCA_036426205.1 Ascaphus truei
TTAAGGGGTTCATTGGTATGTTAATGTAATTGAGATGTATTGGCTATTTATTATTTTGGCAACGGACCCCAAGGATGATGCTGGCGACGGAGCCTTCTTATTGATGAGGTTAGTAGAATTTTCTTTCTTTTATTACGGTATTTAATGTGTTTAATAATGGCCAAATAATGTATTATCCCTATGTGGATAATAGTTATTTGGCACATTATTGTACTGTATGTGTTGGGGGGACGGGGTTATTGGCCCCAAGGGTATGTGGTAGTCCTCCCTTGTGGGTGAGGGTGGTTAGGCCTCAGGGGTGGGGGGGTTAGTGGGGGAGGGTATGTGGGTGAGGGTGGGTTAACCCCTTAATGACTGTAGCGGTTAATAACCGCTATGGTGATTAAGGGGTTAGGGGACATTACATTGGATGTTTTAATTCTTGTGTCTGTTTTGCAGAAGCGGATGGGGCATGGGCAAGATGAAGATGAGGATGGCCTTCATCGTGGCAGCCGCACATGGGTGAGTGCTATATGTATTTAATGTCTTTATTGTTCAGTAAGTATTTTAAATGGACAACTGCACTATTATCCATTTGGGGATAATAGTCATTGTGCCCATTACTATACTATATGTTAGGGTGGTATAGGTGTTGTTGGGGTCATATATATATATATATATATATATATATATATATATATATATATATATATATATATATATATTTAGTTAGTGTGGGGCTGGTGTGTGTAATTTTTATGATTGTGGTTAGTGGGGATGGGTGAAGGGGGTATTAGCCCCAACGGTGGTTGTTTAGGGCTTGCGGGTGGGTAGCGGGAGGCCTTAACCCCTTCATGACCGTAGTGGTATTAACCGCTACGGTCGTGAAGGTGTTAAGTGCACCCGCAACCCCCCCGCAAGCCCTAATCAAACAACAAGGGCTAAATACCCCCTTCAACCACCCCCGCTACCCACAATAAACCTGGCACGGCTCTTTAACCCCTTCATTGCCTTAGCGGTTAACCGCTAAGGTAATGAAGTGGGCTTTAAATGCATTTTTCCTGCCTCGAATGCATGCCGGGGGGGTCCCGTGCTGGTATTAATGGTATCAGCTCCGGAGACCCCCGGCATCAATCCCAGCCAGGAAAAAGGCCTGAATTTTTTCTAAGTGCCGATCCGCCACTCATCCGCTGCCTCTGAGCAGCAACTTGACATCTTTTTCTTGCGTGGCTGATCCGCCAGCAAAACGGTATTCTAGAGATGCAAATAGCTCCGCTTAGCTACTCGCATCTACTAGAATACAGGGTGGCAGAAAAAGTTGGATTTTTTGGCGGAAAGTGTCTTCTCGCCCCGCCACCGGTGGAAAAAAAAAAACCGCAAGCCAAACTGGCGTTTTTTTTTAATCTCGCCACTTTCTGGCCCCTTTCTGAATACGGAGAGGCTTTTTAGGCGGGAAAGTGGCGAGAAGTGCCTTTCCGCCGCTTACTGCATGAGGCCCTAAATAGACAGTACATGCCCAAACTATCTGTGACTGGCTGGATAGGACAGTTACCAGTCCAAAAACATATAACATATTTATCCAGGAACAATATATAAGGAAGTCTTATCTGATTGCTTGTCTGTCATCTCCGATTTTTCCAGGTCAACTTCAGAAGCAGGCGTTGCAATCCTGCTGCTCCCAGGAAGTCTGTTGTCAACACAGTTGTGTGCTAAGGCGTCTTTGTGCAGGCTTCTCTGCTCTCCTGTGTCAGCACCATGTGTCCCTGCTAAAGGAGTGTATCAAATAATTTTTCCACAGGAGGCTTTTCTAGAGCTCAGATTAGCCAGGTGTAGCCTGGTTAACTGGAAAAAAGAGTAGGGGAGCACAAAAACAAAGAAAAGGAAGCCCGGTTAACTAACTGGCTGCAATTAACCATCTCCCTGCTGGATTCCTCAGACAATTTAGACAGGGATAAGTCCTTGTTACACTGCCCTTAGGAAGAAGCAACCCTTTTTACTTCAGCAGGATACATGTTGGAAAGAGCATAATGTAACAATTATTGTCTCATAACAGGAAGCGGACCCTCAAGGATAAGTTGGGAAATAAATTCCCCTAACGTGAACCGAGAGCCAGAGTCCTGAATGAGTATATCGCAGTCAAGGTCACAGGCAGGTCAAGGCAGGTGGCTGAGGATTGAAGTTGGGGAAAAAGGCAGAGATCAAGGCTGGGCGCAAACAAGCAGGCACTGCGCCAAAGCCTCATAAACAGTTCATAGTGTAATAATGCTGTGATGTACTGTAATACATACATTGGTTGTTTCTGTTGATTTAACTATTCAAATTAAGCACTAATTTGTGTTACAGTATGTCTCTCATGTATATCTCATGTTTTGTTTTAAATAAATCAAAAACATTGAAGCGAATACAGTGCACAAAACAGATGTAGCCAGATTGACTGTTTTCGGAACTGTGAGAAGGTGCAAGGTTTCAGCCACATGAATGCTTTGTTCACTGCGGCATGTCCCCAGGCTGGCTACTGTCAGCTGGCAGAATTATTTGTGGAGTTTAATTATATAATTGCAATTCAGTATATGTCCGGCAGATGGTGCACTGAATATCTTTTTCCATGCCTATATTCAACGTCACATGTTTCTATACAATATACAATGTAACAATGTCACTAGAAATGTCAGGAAATGTCTAGAAACCCTTTATTATTATGATGCTATCCAAATGTGGAGGCTGAGCTGTAGAGTCAGCCGGCACCCCACCGAGCATCCCATCATTCTAGGCCGGGATTTCCCGGTAGTACTATGAACCCTTAGACCACGTCTGGATGGTACTTTTCCCTACCAGAGTAAGTGTGTGAACAGAGTACTTAAAGTACTGAAATAATTGCATGTTCTGTGTGTTTATGTAAAAATGATATATACAATATGCTATTAAATTCTCGTTTTGCTTTATGTTGTGTAGCGAGACACTGGTAAAACTAAAATGCTCCTGAGGAGCAGGGATGGTCCCCTTGTCACAGCTATGGTACTGATGGGGACAATGACCTCATAAGGTGGCTGGAGGAGGAGGGCAACTACTATATGAGAGGCCGGAAATGGATAGGATGATTCTCTACACTGATCCAATGAGCACCGTTTTCTGTGTGTTGCACTGTTTGCAGAAGCAGAATGTGTTTTAAATGTTGTATCCTACTCCTCCAGTGTGAAGAGAAGAAGTTCCCATTCACCACCCAGGTGAAGCCGATCCTGACCCCTTCTCCAGCTCCGACCAAAGGAAGACTTCCCTGCCCACTCCAGGACTGGGTATATCAGCTAGTTTATTATAAATTATAATGCATTCCTTTTTTTTATGTTTTTGGAAAAGATGGATAAAAGTGTGCAATGGTTCCTAGATTTGTGGATTTGTACTTGTACAGGGGCATTTTTGGTTCCATTCTATTGTATTGTATTGTATGTCTTTATTTATATAGCGCCATTAGTGTACATAGCGCTTCACAGTAGTAATACATGTGGTAATCAAATAAATAACAGATAATATAAATAACAGATCATGGGAATAAGTGCTTTAGACATAAAAGTAACATTTCGGAAGAGGAGTCCCTGCCCCGAGGAGCTTACAGTCTAATTGGTAGGTAGGGAGAACGTACAGAGACAGTAGGAGGGAGTTCTGGTAAGTGCGTCTGCAGGGGGCCAAGCATTATGTATCGTGTTTAGAATATCCACAGTGCTATTCATATGCTTCATTAAGCAAGTGTGTCTTAAGGTGGATCTTAAAGGTGGATAGAAAGGGTGCTAGTCGGGTACTGAGGGGAAGGGCATTCCAGAGGTGTGGGGCAGTCAGTGAAAAAGGTTTAAGGCGGGAGAGGGCTTTAGATACAAAGGGGGTAGAAAGAAGACATCCTTGAGAAGCACGCCAGAGTTCTGTATGGTGCATACCGAGAAATTAGGGATGAGATGTAAGGAGGGCAGAGAATGTAGCTGTTAAAAGTGAGGAGAAGATGGGTGTTAGAGATGCGGGATTTGATCAGAAGCCAGGAGAGGGATTTCATAGGGGAGATCAGTGGAGACCGATCTAGGAAAAGAGTAGAGTGATTCTGGCAGCGCTTTAGGATGAATTGTAGGGGAGACAGGTGAGAGGCAGGAGGCCGGACAGCAGTGGTTACAGTAATCAGACGGGAGAGAATGTAGCCTGATCAGAAGTTTCGAGAAGCATCGACACAATCGACAGGAAGGGCGTATCTTTGTTTTTTTGCGAGGGCCATCCGATGATATAGCATAGAGACATCAAAACTTAGGTCTGTACAGCAGTGTGTAAGGTCAGGTGTTTGAAAAGTTATTTGTGTGTTCGTCGTGGGCATAGTATATTAACCCAAAGATGTTTTAGTTCCCTAGAGAGAGTGTGTAACAGAAAAAGAGAAGATGTCCCAGATCAGAGCCCTGGGGTACCCCCACAGAGAGATCAATAGAGGGGAGGAGGTGTTAGCAAAGGACAACTAAAGTACGATGGAGAGTGTAGAGAGATCCATGATAGAGCTTGTTTTCCGAATACCAGAGTATAGAAGGGTGGAGGAGAAGAGGTGGTCCACGGTGTCAAATCGCATCAGGTCGAGTAATATGAGCAAGTGTATGACCTCTGTCTTTGGCAGCATGGATGTCATCAGTTATTTTAGTGAGGTGCTGTTTCCGTACTGAGTGGAGCAGTGCGGAAGCCAGATGTAAGGTCTAGGAGAGAATAGTGTTGAGAAAATGGAGCAGCGAGAGAATACAGACGTTCAAGTAGTTTAGAGCGGCAAGGCAGGGGAGACAGGTCATACGTTAGAAAGCAGGTAGGTGTCAAAGCTGCGTGTTTTTTGATAATGTATACTGTTGCATGTTTGAAAGAGGATGGAAAGGTCCTGAGCAGAGGGAGTTAAAATGTGTGTAAGCGTAGGATTATGTAGGCACCATGAGGTTTTTGGAGCTGGGGAATGGGGTCACGAGGGCAATTGGTAGAGGAGAAGAGGAGATCACAGCGACACTTGCTCCTCCTCTGAGACAGTGGAAAAAGACTCAGGAGGCAGGAGGAGATTAGTGAAGAGGTGTAGGATGGGGTAAGAAACAGGGGTATGTTCTGCCATATGGATTTCCACCTTTTCCGTAAAATAGTCAGCAAAGTCCTGAGCGGAGATGTGGAGGAAGAGAGGCACTGAGGGTGGTTTGAGTAGAGTATCAAAGACAGAGAACAGTCGGCGTGGTTAGACTTGGTCATGTTGATTAGTGTCAGAAAAGTGGCTGTGTTTAGCTTGCGAGAGGCAGAGTTGAAACAGGTAGCATAAATTTGTAGTGAAGGAAGTCTTAGAGTGTGAGACCTTCCTCCAGAGGCTTCAGATGAACGAGTGAGGAAACGCAGCATGCGCTGTGGGAATTTAGTCCAGGGGTCTGGGTTAGAAGGGCGAGGGGCAGAGAGAAACGGGCATGTAGATCAAGGCGAGGACAAGACAAGTTGTACTTTCTGACCAGGTGTCAGGGTCTGTAGGCAGAGCTAGATAGAGAGGGAGGAGTGTAAAGTGGACTCAAGTCAGGTAAGTGAATAGAGCGCAGGTTTCTGCAGAGAACCAGGGGGTAGATGAGGTGGAGAAGGGGAGAAGCTGAGATAAAGAATGAGATGAATGGTGGTCGAGAGACTGAAAGAAGGGAAATGGAGAAATATCAGAGAGAGAGAAGTTTTTAGTGAAAACCCGGTCTAAGTAGTGGCCACTCTTGTGGTGCTGCTGCAGTCCACTGTTTGAAGGCCAAAAGAAGAGGTAGAGAAGAAAGCGGGAGCCCAGAGAGAGTGGGGTATCAATGTGGCAATTGAAGTCCCCAATGAAGAACGGGTCTGAGGAAAAGAAGAGAGCCAGCTTCAAAGTGAGAGAGAAAGACAGAAGGAGATTATGTAGAGGTAGGTGGGCGAAGATGACCAGCCACATGACTGAGAGGAGATAAGATCTGGACAGTGTGAGCCTCAAAGGAGGGAAAAGCAGAGAGGGGAATATAGGTTCGGTAACGGCAGACAGAGGAAGCAGAGCCCCACGCCTCCGCCCCTGCCATGCAGGGGCGCGGAGTGTGGGAGAAGAAGGCCACCATAGGAGAGGGCAGCTTCCAGCAGATGTCACTAGTTGAGCCAGGTCTCAGTTATAGCAAGAGAAGCATGGATTGAGGAGAGAAAGAAGTCATGTACAGAAGGATCTTGTTAGAAGAGAGCGTGCCGTTCCAAAGGGCTACAGGGAAAGGGAGAGAGGAGGGAGGTGGCAGGGGTGGGTATGAGGTTGGAGGGGTTGACAACCGAAGGAGTAGAATTTGCAATGTGGGAGCGAGGACGAGAGCAAGTTGAAAATAAACAGCGGGACCAGGATTGGGAGAGACTATCGCCCAGAATCAAGGAGGAGAAGCATGATTGAAAGAGAATGTGTGAGGGTGATTTGTTGGGGTGTTTTTTAGTGCAGGGGATAATGCTTGTGTGGTGTCACCGGACGTCCAGGTAAGAAGGAGTTCATGTGAACTGAGAAGTGATGACGAAAGGAGAGATGTGCCTGCTCTCCTTGTGACTATTATCTCCCAAAATTAGGTCATTAATTGAGACATCCATCTGTATGATTAATTTATTGTATAAGATAGGTGGCGTACTGAATATCTTTCCCTTACATGACAAACATTCCACATGTGTTTCTATACAAGATACAATGCAACAATGTCACTATAAATATCTACTTTGAAACAGCATGCCTTTGTGCCTTCTGACCTTGTACTGTACAGTGTACATTCTTTAATCAAAAGAAGCTAGAGTTTTTCGCAGACTGTTTTTTACATGGCAGGGAAATGCAATGGTGAATCGCTGCCCAGACCACCTTATAGCAATATGGCTTTGAAATATTTTGCCATACAGGAGAGTTGTAATAAGAGACTTACCCTGTCTGTGATCTATCAGTATATCAGTGGCACGTACCCGTCTATGACAACTACAAAAGGATGGAACAATTATATTTGACATAATTTAGGCCATAATGAGTGCTTTAGTAGAATACCGAGTGCCGGCACAAGGGACTAGTATTGGATACTACACCCATCTTGGATCGATATTTTCCATGTTAGTAACTTCAGACAGAGAAAGGTATTGAATAGTTCTTTGAGATCCACTGCCACTGATCTGCCCCCATTCCAGTATGTGCAGCACCAATGTGAGTATGGCCTTATTAACTCCAAAAATCACAACAACTACATAATCGACTCCATAAGTACGTCAAGCACACCCCTTGGATCAACTCATACAGTTTCTACAAGAGATGAACCACAACTACAACTATCTGCCTGTCACGGTTGTGCTCGCCACAAACCTGGGTCGGACCGCGAGGCTGAGGTGGGGTTGTAAAAGCACCGACCTTAAACTGCGCAGGCTGATCCGGATTGCGCAGTTTCGTTGTCAACACATCGCAGTATCAGGATGGAAAGACATCGTCGTCATGTTACAAGCCAGGTCAGGAAGGAGACATCAGGATAAACATTTTTTCAAGCAATGTTCGGCACAGGTAGTCAGAGAGCCCCGCTTCCGCTTATAGCGCGGGGTTGGGCCTCTGCGCTGCGACGACCATGGCCCTGGTGCTGTTCACGGAGATGGTAAAGTCACCAGCGTAGCACACCCCGCCTAGCTGCACGGGTAAACCAGTGCACAGCGCAAGAGTCCTGACGGTACTGGGGAATCCTCTGTTTCAGCGCAGGAACCAGGACACGGCCTCTCTAAATTAGGGAAAGAGTAGCCCCAGAACCAGGAAGCTGGAGATACACAGGGAACCTCCCTTCAGAGCAGAATCCAGGAGACTGAGGACGCAGGGCGAAACCTCCGCTACAGTGCAGGAATCCGGAGGCTGAAGGACGCAGGGACGAAACCTCTGCTTCAGCACAGGAGAACAACGGAGCTTGAAGGAAGCTGAAGGACGCAGGGCGGAACCTCCGTATCAGCATAGGAGAACAAGGCGGCTTGAAGGGAGCTGAAGGACGCAGGCGGAACCTGGTATCAGCATAGGAGAACAAGCGGGCTGAAGGAAGCTAAGGACGCAGGGCGGAACCTGGTATCACATAGGAGAACAAGCGAGGGCTTGTGGCAGAACGTAGTGACATCCAGTAAGGACTATGCTCGGCAGGGAGCATTGTGGGAAGACAGTACTTAAGGCCAGCGGGCCAATCCCCGGAGGTGGGTGTGAAGGTACTGCTCCTAGATGAATGCAAGTCTGGTTGCAGTGATAGGCTGCACAGCTGCAATAGTACAGAGGACGTGTGTATTGCTTTGGTGAGTGAATCCAGGCTTGCACAAACATCAGGAGGTGCTCCAGGACTGCACAGGTCTGCAAGTAAGGCAACCAGTAAACCGCGGAGCGGTTCCTTCCAGTACCCCCCCCCCTTCACGCGAGACCTCGGGCGAACATGAGCACCATAGAGTTGGGGGACCCGGGAATTTTTCTGAACCATCTAGGAATTGGGGGTAGAGTCGTGGTCCAAGACTCGTGGTTACTCCTTATTGTACCCCACCCCACGGTGGAAAACAGCGGGCCCAGACAGGACCATCCATGGGTCCGGAGACATCGAATTGTTCCTAAGTTTCTTTAGTGGAAGGGGATCCGAACACGAGCAGTTCCTTGGTGAGTACAGTTCTAAGGAAATAAGAGTGGTAGAAGAAACATCCTTGGTACATGGCTCCCCGCAAAATGACTTGGAACCAGGGCTGTGAAGAACCAGAGGGTTCCAGAGGACAGAACGGCAGAAGAACCCCTACAGGAAGCCCGTCTTTAATAATGAACCGGATATCAGGGATCAGCGACCCAGACTAGTTGATCGAATACACCAGGGGAACTTTGTAACAGAAAAAGTCTTGGCTGACTTTTGGAATGTTGGAATTTGCGAGGAATATTTTCCTCTAGAAGGCTCCCAGGTAATGGTTAGTAAGGGTATAGGCTGGTTGGAAGCATCTCCGGTATTGGTATGGAAGGTCACAAAGCACAGTAAACCAGGCATAGGGAGCGAATCTTGGAATCCGTACAGAGTATCTCCAACTGAGAGGAAATAACCGGGCAACCGAAAATTCGAGGGACAAACATGGGTTAGCAGGGAGCAAGAGCAAACAATAGTGGATCTCAAATAGGGGAAATCCTCAGTGGGATTAGTATTGTCAGGGAAACAGGAATAGGCCTGGGATCTTCCTATCAGGAGCTTGAGAAAAAGGCAGAGCCAGGGTAGTGGCGGTGAGGGAAGCTAACATCAGAAGCTGAAGTCTGTACCTCAGTGACAGGGACCTGAGAACACAAGCGGCAAGTGGAAACCCTGGGAACTCTTAATGACAGACACCTTAGGAGCACAGGGAGTTTTATTCTGAAACGCAAGGGACCTACCACAGGGGTACTTAACCTGACAAAACATGAATAGGTGTGTCTCTAGTGCAAGTTTCTGATCACAGGACTCCTAACCGGTAGAGAGGGTGTCTGGGTTTGAATATGAAAAATCAGATGTATAGTAAGTGACTTAGGATCAATTACTGAGGTATTAGATTTGCTGGACATTTGAGAAAAACCCTTAAGACAGGAGTTTTAATTTCTTCCCAGAGTAACCCAATGGTTGCTGGGGCAAATTTAGACACAGTACTGAGGGCCAAAGTTTCAGCAAATGCAGGACAGCTAATGCTCAGATTAAACCCCAGGACTTGTAAAAATGCATGATGGTCTCAGACAATACAAAGGGAGTGACCCCAGATATGCTGATCTCTGGAGGATTAACCCTGGAGAGAGAAATCAGGGGAACCCCCAGCCAAGATAAACCATCGTAGGAAGAGATTCAGAATCTGATGGAGAATCATATCCTCTCAAGTCTCAAACCAAGTAAGACACAATTCAGAGAAAGGGGAAACAGTGTGTAGGCTTCTTACTAGTCTATTGAAAAAGCGTCACTTTTGGGCGAAAACCGTGCGTCAGCAAACATTCCTGGGAACACAATAGAGCCCCAGGAGGGACATACAGACTCTGTATGCTTTTAACCCTAAGATTAAGAGGAGGAGAACTCAACAGTCCACGGGGGTTATTAAAACTGTACTGGTCTCTGAAGTAGGTATTTGGTAGGAATGTCTGGGAACCAGAAATGACTGCAGACTCCCTAATAGGGAACTATGCGCTGAAGCAGGGATCACCGCTATGTGGCGACAGGCTGGTTCAGTGAAAATACCCGAGAAGGAACTCTGCAACCAAGCTTAGTGAAAAACCTGACTCCTGACTACTTTTATCAGGAACCAGAACTTTAGCCGAAGTCTCCGGAGGCGAAACTGCGGAAACTTGAGCTGAAGCAGGGGGATTTATAGCAAAGATTCTAAGGACTCCGTACGGTTTCATGGGAATCCCTCAATGCAACCTCTGCTGTCTGACTGTGGATTCATCTCTGAGGCTAAAACGAAGGCATTAATTTGGAGCAGCAAGATTTACAGGGGTTAATGCAGACAGTGCGCTGAGAGTAGACACTAGGTAATCTTCTCTCTGTATTAGGAGAGACAAGAATCTCTCCCTAGAAGCTAGGGCGTGACCATGGCTGACAGAGAACAGGATTTACCAAGGAAACTCAGAGAGCTGCCCCTCAGGGGTTATACAGAAATGACCCTGGGGACAACTTAGGGATTCTTTCTCTTGACGGGGAAAGCGCACAGGACTGCCTAGCAGAGGTTAAAGCTGGGAAACCCTCAAAACCTAGAGAGAGGGCTTCGAGCTAGAAATAGGAGAACTAAAAACTTATTCTCTGATACTAGACCCTTAGTGTTGGGTAAAGAGAAGACTATGTATCCTCCAGGGGAACCTCACAGGACTGATCGGCAGGGGTTAACGTAGACATATCATTGGTGTCAGGGAACCCGGCCATACTATCAGGGCAAGGATCCGTGGTAGACCAGGTAACAGCCAGCGGAGCGAAGCTGGCGAGGGGAGGATCCTGTTCCTTTATCAAATGTCCAATGTCATGGAAAGGATATGGAGTGTCTTTTGGGCATAGCTAACATGTAGAGAGGGTCCTCTTGTGCTATATAAATGTCTAAAGACAAGGCCAGGGAAGAGAGTTCCTTTTGGGCTCGTCCAGTTCTAAAGGGTACACATTCTCCAGTTAAAGGTTACCAGAAAACAAATACAAGCGGGCCACGATTGTTTTAAGTCCCGGGGCGTAACCTTCATCATGAGATCATTACGGCATTTATTTTGCAAAGGTTAAACCTACAAACACAATCAGATCTTCAATCAGGGGTATTATCTCACATAGGAACTGGTTTCAGACTGGGACTGGTTTACGTCCCTGGACAGGCTTTCAGATAGAAATTTACCAACCCTCACCACAGGGCGGTCCAAGTATGTGGGGCCGAGCATACTGTCACGGTTGTGCTCTACACAAACCTGGGTCGGACCGCGAGGCTGAGGTGGGGTTGTAAAAGCACCGACCTTAAACCGCGCAGGCTGATCCGGATTGCGCAGTTCGTTGTCATACATCGCAGGATCAGGATAGGAGAAGACAGCGTCGTCATTGTACAAGCCAGGGTCAGGACAGGAGACATCAGGATAAACATTGTTCAAGCAATAGTTCGGCAACATGTAGTCAGGAGAGCCCCGCTTCAGCTTAGGAGCGCGGGGTTGGCCTCTGCGCGTGCGACGACCATGGCCCATGGTGCTGGTCACAGGAGATGGTAAGCAGACCAGCGTAGCACACCGCCTAGCTGCACGGGTAAACCAGTGCACAGCGCAAGAGTCCTGAGCGGACTGGGGAATCCTCTGTTTCAGCGCAGGAACCAGGACACGGCCTCTCTAGATTAGGGAAAGAGTAGGCCCCAGGAACCAGGAAGCTGGAGATACACAGGGAAACCTCCGCTTCAGAGCAGGAATCCAGGAGACTGAAGGACGCAGGGCGAAACCTCCGCTACAGTGCAGGAATCCAGGAGGCTGAAGGACGCAGGGACGAAACCTCTGCTTCAGCACAGGAGAACAAGCGGGAGCTTGAAGGAAGCTGAAGGACGCAGGGCGGAACCTCCGTATCAGCATAGGAGAACAAGCGGGCTTGAAGGGAGCTGAAGGACGCAGGGCGGAACCTGGTATCAGCATAGGAGAACAAGCGGGCTTGAAGGAAGCTGAAGGACGCAGGGCGGAACCTGGTATCAGCATAGGAGAACAAGCGAGGGCTTGTGGCAGAACGATAGTGACATCCAGTAAGGACTATGCTCGGCAGGGAGCATTGTGGGAAGACAGTACTTAAAGGCCAGCGGGCCAATCCCCGGAGGGGGGTGTGAAGGTACTGCTCCAATGAGTGAATGCAAGTCTAGGTTGCAGTGATAGGCTGCACAGCTGCAATAGATACCAGAGGGAGTGTGTATTGCTTTGGTGAGTGAATCCAGGCTGCAGCAAACATCAGGAGAGGTGCTCCAGGACTGCACAGGTCTGCAAGGTAAGGCAACCAGTAAACCGCGGAGCGGATTCCTTACATTGCCACCCAATTATCTGCCTCAACCCATGGATAATTAAGGTAAATTACATTCACATAAAATGTGCATGTGCACAAATGAACTGAATATACGTTCCATACAGCTCACATACCAGTAGTACGTGCATGAGCACACATTCCATTAACCAAATATACAGTAGGTTCCATACAGTGTACATAGAACACACAAGCGCACAAATGCATCCCATACAGTTCACATACTGGTAGATTAGGGGCACAGTATAGTTCATGTCTCTATTTCTTCTGAATTATTCATAAATAACAATCTCACAATTATTTTACAGGTGAAAATGTACAAGATGTCTATGATTTTTTTTTTTATCTCTAAGCTCTAATTTACACTAACTACATTTTCTACTTTTCTACTATAATCTTCCAGCAAATACAAAATTATAGGTGTTTCATTAAATAAAGCATGGAAAGAAACTTTAACCGTGTTTTTTCTTTAACCCATAGTGTAATATTTAAATGTATTGAGTGCTTACATTAGTGCTTGCTAAAATGCAACACATGGGGATTTGGACACAATACTGAACTAACTTGTGCATTATATTCCAGTTCTACTATAGACAAGGAGTACATACTCTCCCCCAGCCTAGTGTTTCTACTCTCCGAGAAGCAGCTGTGCCTCTAAGTAAACAAAGACACACATGGCAAATAACAGTGGCAAAGGTTCCTACAGTATTTTCAGGATTTCATTCGTGTGAAGTAAAGCCTCCACTCCCACTAAGGTTCGATGTCTCCTCAGATTAAGTTACCGTAGTTCTCTGAATAAGCCATACTGTACCTCAGTGTAATATTGAAACTTTGCCCCTTATTACCATGCTACATGATTCGGTAAACAGAGGCATTAAAACAAACATTTCAATACCTTTCTACAATAATTGTCCAGCAAATACAAAATTATGGGTGTTTCTCTTAAATAAAGCTTGTAAAAAAACTTTAACCATGCTTTATCTTTAACCCATAGTGTAATATCTAAAGGGATTGAGTGCTTACATTAGTACTTGCTAAAATGCAACATTTAGGGAGTGTCCATGTCTAAACTGGGTGTGGCATATGCAACAAAAGGTTTCCGTCTATACACTAATTGCATGCGTTAAAAGCGAGGGGTTTGGGTTTTTAGAGCAATGGGACTCCTTTTCTGAGAGGAGCCATCTTTATTCTAGGGGCGGATTGCACCTCCATGAAGAGGGATCTTCTGTGCTAAGGGGGAGAATGTTAAAAAGGTTGGAGGAGATTTTAAACTACAGAAGCAGCGGCCGTTATTCGAACATTTCATGGAGCCGTTTTCGTGTGCGCTGCTGTATTCTATTCGGCATTCAAGTGGCCAATGACACCAGGCACACGTATTTACCGCGGTTGCTTTGTGTGAATTTCATGGATTCTGTTTCGTATCCGTGGCAGCAATGAACGAATTCTAATGTGTACAGTACTGTGCTATTGTGCTACTGTGTCAATTTCAGGTGTTTAAAAACCAGAACAATAAAATACAATTTTCTGCACTCGCGTCTTAAGGCGGTAAGGTTGGAAGAAATCATGCACCATGACATGGGTATTCTGAGGAATACAACACGTGAAATGTTCGAATATTGGTCGTTGCATCTGTAGGATGGAGGGGGGAGGAGAATGAAACAGATAACGACCTAAATAGAATAGATGAGTAAACAAGGGGTTACGGAGGTAGAATGGGGCCAAGTGCGAGTTTGACAAGCAGCGAGACACCCTGTCAGGTTCGCAGCTAGGCTCCGCCCCAGCACGCGTCATGCGGCGGTACCTCTGGTGCTCGCGGACTGCTACCTGTGCGTGCGCACCAATGCGATGCTCCGCCCGCGGAGGCGCGTCCCTGCCGCTTCAACAAAGCACCTCTCTCTTTGGCAACGTGCCTGCCCTGCTCAGTGCTCCTTGTGCACGTGCACGCTGCGTGGCAACGAAAACTAGTAGCATCAGCTGTGTTACACCTGCAACCAATCCAGCACCATCCTATCGGCTGGTGGCTTATGTATGAGGTCATCATCTGCTGGTACCTGATTGGTCTTCCTTGCCTATTTATGTCTTGTCTGTCTCTCTGCACATTGCTGAGCATAAACCCTTGTTTATGTGCTGTTTCTATGCCTTGCCTCCGTGTTTTGACCCCTGCTCGTATCTGGACCTGTCTCTTCTGTATCCCTGGACTTCGACTTGCTATTGAACCCCCGCGCTCTCCTCTCCTCGACCACGGCTTACGGATACTGATGACTCTCCTCTCTCCAACACTGAACCACGGCAAGTACCACGACTTACCTGAACTCTCCTACCCTGGCCCGGCTACACGACTCTGACTCTGCACTCGGTACCTGGCTCCGTGGTTGTAGGGCGGCGGTTATATACATCGCCACCTCAGCCCTGCAGTCTAGTCCTGTTTGTGGTGAGCACACGTGACACACCCATAGTAAATACAGATAATACTAGAAAACTTCTAATGACTAAACCAAATTGGCGCAGAAAGGAAGGAGCAGATAAGATAACAGTACAGGCTGGAAAAAAACTTAAATGCATGCTTGCTAATGCAAGAAGCCTGACACATAAAATGGGGGAGCTTGAATTAATAGCTGCCAAGGGAGCAGTATGATATAATAGGCATTACTGAAACATGGTGGGAGAAAACTCATGACTGGGCAGTTCATTTAGAGGGTTTTTCCCTTTTTCGAAAGGACCGAGCAAACAGAAAAGGAGGTGGAGTATGCTTATATGTTAAACTGGATCTAAAACCTATTATAAGTGAAGATGTTTATGAAGGGAATGATGAAAATGTAGAGACCTTGTGGATAGAAATTAGCAGTGGAGGTAAAAGTATAAAGAAAATATTTGCAGGGATATGCTATAAACCACCAAATATCTGTGAGATTGAGGAAGTAAAAAAACGTTTGTCTCATGCTATAAGCAGCTATTAGCCCCTTATCACCATCTTATCACCAAAAAAGCCTACAGCGATTCAGTAAGCCCCGATAAGCGGACGATAACAACAAAAATCGACGTTTTTTTTGCCGGAAAAAAAATTGCCAACCACTTGGCGATAAGCCACTTATCGCCGCTCATAACCAGCTTTTCAAACTCGCTGTATTCTAGTAGCCCAGATCAGCTTAGTGCAGCTGATCGCCGCTCTAGAATGGAGATTTTCTCTCCAAATCGCCTCGCCACAAAAAGTTGGTAAGAAGGTGGGTAGAAGCTGATGATGAGCGGCGAGACGGGACTTAGAAATAAATCAGGCGTTTTTCCTGCATTGGATTGATGCCGGGGTCTGTGGAGCTGATATCCATTAATATCAACACCGGAGACACCCGGCATGCATTTACAGCCCACTTCATTACCTTTGCGGCTTAGATTTTCCTATTTGGTTAAACTAGGAGTCTCAGCAGTCATATTGTTACACAGGTTATATCATTAAAGTTCTAGTGTCAGCCATAGATCTGTAAACTTCAGATCTTCAGCTCACACGACATCTTGTGATACAGTATATATACTCACGGATACATTCACCTATATCAGTCTAATCCTAGTAAAACAAAACCGTGGTCTGTAGTGGTGCACAACCTATTAGGATTGTTACTTACATCCATTGACAGGGCATTTGGCTGCAACTAACATCAGCCGTTTGCTAGGTTCTCTGGTTAGGGTGCACCCATAAGTACTTTATAATAATGTTGGCACTACATCAAAGGTTCACAACTTTACTTCCCTCACACATTCCCTAGGATATGTCTTCATATAAGTGTTACTAGGGCCAGTGAATCCACTAACACTGGTAAACAAACACTGGTTAACAGACTACTCTCCATAAAGTCTACTACACCTTAGGAGTCTATACAGCGCTCACAATTAATTTAAACCCTATTGTTTTAACGTGTTCCTAATAAAAGCTTATTATATTTTATTTTGCTGTGTTTGATTTTGATATGTGCGGTATTTTATTTGGCTATGTGCTGTGTATGATTTGGCTATGTGGTGTGTTTTATTTGGCTATGTAATGTTTTTTATTTGTGCCTGTTTTTTTAATCCTTCCCCTTTTCTTGGTATATTGGTCAATCATGTCCATATTATATGAGCATGATATACTCACTGTACCAATGAATGGGTTGAGGGTGGGGGTGGTTGCCTGGGGAGCGTGGTTAGGCCTCATGGGTGGGTAGTCGCATTGGGTGGGTTAACCCCTTAATTATTATAGCGGTTATTAACCGCTACGGTGATTAAGGGGCTAGGGGACATTAGAATGTATTCTGCTATGTATTCTTTCTGGCAACGGCCTTGCAGTAAGCTGACGAGGATGCCCTTCATATTGCCAGGGGTAAGTAGAATGGTTTTAATGACTTTATTTATGCTGGCTAATATTGTGTTAATAATGGGTAAAATCTATTATCCATATCTGGATAATAGTTATTGTGCCCATTACTGTACTGTATGTGTTTGGGGGTGGGGGGGGAGGTGTATTAATTGAATTGTAGGACATGTTTATTTTTTTTAAATACAGGATTGGTACCGCAAGCCTGCAGGGACCCATGAGGACCACCCGAGGACCCCCGGATGCCCACGGGGCCCACCCGGGGACCCCCGGATGCCCACATGTACCACCTGAAGACCCATTGGAGATACCTGCGGGGAAGAACCGAGGGCCCCATTGATGTGGGGGCCCGGGGACCCATGCGGACCACTCGAGGACCACCTAGACCCTGTAGGAACCACCCGAGGTCCCCCAGACACCCGTGGGGATGACCCAGGACCCCCAGGAACCCATGGGACCACCCATGGACCCCACTGGGACCTGCAGGAAACCACAGGGACCACCTGGAGGCTATGGAGCCTTGCAGGGACCACCCAGAGTCTCCCAGACACTAATGGGTACCCCCTGGTGTGCACTGTGGGGCCTGCGGACACCGCCTGGACCACCCGGGGACCCCACCAGCCTGGGGTATTAATCATGTGTGTAAAATAAATAAATATTTGTTTTATGTGGGGGCACATGATGGGTAGGTGGGTTGTGTATTGTTTATTAATTATTGTAATGGTTTATTGGGGGCCTAGGAGGTGGGTAGTGGGGCTGTTATGTGTGTTAATCTTTTTTGTGGGTAGCGGGGGTGGGTGAAGGGGTTTTTATCCACAAGGATGGGTGTTTAGGCCTACCGGGTGGGTAGTGGGGGAGGGGTAGTGGGGCTGGGTGGGTTAACCCCTTAATTACTATAGCAGTTAATAACTGGACATTAGATTGTCTTTTTTTATTGTTCTGTATTGTTTGTAGCAACGGAGGACATGGACAATGATGAGGATGAGGACGACCTTCATCGTGGCAGCCTGGCAGGGGTGAGTGCAATATTTATTTACTTTATTTTTGCTTGTTAATGTTTTATTTTAAATGGGCAAATGCACTATTATCTATATCTGGATAATAGTTATATTTACCATTATTGTACTGCATGTGTTAGGGGGCTGGGGGTGGTTGAGGGGGTGTATTTATTTAAAAGTATTTCAGATATATTTTTGGGGGGGCACAGGATTGGTATCACTGGCAAGCGGGGACCTCGGACACCTGCGGAGACAACCCGATGGCCTTCGCAGGCATATATTAACATTTATATGCAGAAAAAAAATTAAGATATTTTATGTATATTAGGGGGGTATAAGAGTTGTTGAGGGCACAGGGGGTGGGTGTGTTGTGTATTGCAATGTTTATTGGGGGCAATTGTCCCCAATAAACATGCTATTGTGCCTTAACCCCTTCATTGCCTTAGCGCATAGCCGCTGAGGTAATGAAGCTGCTTTAATGTATTTTTTAAAGTGTGCGGGAGCAGGGTGTCTCCTGAGAGGAACCACGTTGGTTTCTGGCTCAGGGACCCCCTGCTTCCCGAGTTACTGGCCCCAGTTTGGGGCATCGGATGCCAGTGTCGCCGCCATTTTTAAAGCGCCCACGTCACGTGACGAGCGACATGTAAATTACATGAGCAGGTCCCCCTGCTCATCTACACTATTATTAAAATGTATATTTATACTTCACGATCGCCTGTAAGAGCCATGCATGGAGACGCAGCGTCTCCATGCAGAACTTACAGGCTGTTTTGTTTTTTTCTATCAGCTATCGCGCTTTACAAGTTTAAGTGCGATAGCAGGGGGGGGATGCTCGGGTGATTGGGCAGATTTTTGTTCGGCCAGAACAAAATGCCCTGAACTTGTTACAGAATCCCGCTTTTGGCTTCACTTTTTATCGGCCGAGCACAAAGTTCCAATCGGGCGCAAAAAAGCGCTGCTTAATGCATAGCCCCCTATGTCCTACATGAGAACACGCCTTTAGCAAATAATAAAATGCATACAGGCATACCCCAGTTTAAGGACTCTCACTTTAAGTACACTCGCGAGTAAGGACATATACTCTCTATCTCTAAATAATTATAGGTACACATCAGCAGGAAAGAGCAATACATAAGGAGGAAATTTCTTCGCCCCCCCCCCCCCTCATGTGCCTTCATGCAATGCCCATATGGTTGGAAGCACACACAATAACCCACACAGAGATGCTGATATAGTGACTTTTATGTCTCATGCTACGACTTACCTGCAGAAATTTGGCATTCTGGAGTAGTTATCTGTGCATTTTTGCCAAAGCACATCTGTGGCACCACAGAGGCAAATGTGCATCACCCACCTACCTCTACTCCTCCCCCTTCTGTCTTTCTCACTCACTTTGAATCCTGGCTCTCTTTCTTTCTCTCCTCAGACTCCCCTGTTCTTCTCCTTGGGGACTTCAACTGCCATATTGATGACCCCACTCTCCCTTGGGCTTCCCACTTTCTCTCTCTAACCTCTTCTTTTGGCCTTCAACAGTGGACTGCAGCCAGCACCCACAAGGATGGCCACCACCTAGACCTGGTTTTCACTAAACACTTTTCTCTCTCTGATTTCTCCATTTCCCCTTTTCCTCTCTCTGACCATCACCTCATCTCATTTTCTCTCTCTCTCACTTCTCCCCTTCTCCACCTCCATCTACCCCTCATCTCTGCAGAGACCTGCGCTCTATTAACCTACCAGTTTTTTAGTCCACTTTACGCTCCTCCCTCTCCTCTCAGCTCGGTTCCAGAGCCTGACAACCTGGTCAGGAACTACAACTCTGCCCTATCCTCATCTCTTGTTCTACATTCCCCTCTTTCTCTCAGCTGTTCTCGCCCTTAGAACCCCAGACCCTGGCTAAATTCCCACACACGTATGCTGCATTCCTGCACTCATTCCTCTGAACGCCTCTGGAGGAAATCTCACACTCTTGCAGACTTCCTTCACAACAAATTTATGCTATCCTGTTATAACTCTGCCCTCTCTCAAACTAAACAAACCTACTTTTCTTCACTAATCAACATACACAAGTTTAATCCACGCAGACTCTTCTCTGTCTTTGACTCCCTACTCAGACCACCCTCTGCTGCTTGTTGTTCTTCCTCCATCTCACCTCAAGAATTTGTTGACTATTTCAAGGAAAAGATGGAATCCATACCTTAGGATATCTATCCCCTTTGTATCCTCTTCCCATCCTTCACCTCTTCCTACTGTAACTCTCCTCCTGCATTCCTTGACTCTTTTTCCGCTGTCTCAGAGGAGGATATGTCGTTGCTGATCTCCTCTTCTCCCTCTACCACCTGCCCTCTTGAGCCCATTCCCTGCCATCTCCAAAAACCTCTTGCTCCTACTATAATCCCTACGCCTGCATACAATTTTAACTACTCCCTCTACTCTGGTACCTTTCCCTCTTCCTCCAAACATGCAACAGTTATACTATTACTCAAAAACAGCAAGCTTGACCCTACCTGTCTTTCTAACTATTGACCTGTCTCCCTCCTGCCTTTTGCCTCTAAACTCTTTGAGCGTCTTGTATTCTCTCGCTTACTCCATTTTCTCAACACCTATTTTCTCCTAGACCCTTTACAATCTGGCTTCCAAACTGCTCACTCCACTAATACAACCTTCACTAAAATAACTAATGACCTCCATGCTTCCAAAGACAGAGGTTGTTACACCTTGCTCATATTACTCGACCTTTCAGGAGCATTTGATACAGTGGACCACCTCTTCTCCTGCACATTCTCCATACTCTTGGCATTGCTAACAAAGCTCTAACTGCATCTCCTCTTACCTCTCCCATCGTACTTTCAGTGTCTCTTTTGCTAACACCTCCTCCTCCTCTATCGATCTCCCTTTGGGGGTACCCCAGGGCTCTGTCCAGGGACCTCTTCTCTTTCCACTTTACACACTCTCTCTAGGTGACCTAATCACATATCTTGGGCTCAAATATCACCTCTATGATGATAACACACAAATATACTTTTCTACCTCTTACCTTACACCTGCTATACAGACTAACATTTCTGAATGTCTCTCGGCTATATCATCCTGAATGGCCCTCCACCGACTTAAACTTAACATGGCAAAAACAGAGCTCCTTCCTCCCAAACCTGGCCCCACTACCTGCTTCCACATTACAATTGGAAGTACTATCATTCACCCAAGCATGCTGCCTTGGGGTCACACTCGACTCCTCTCTCACATTCTCTTCTCACATTCAAAAGGTAACAAAACAACTGCTATTTTTCCTCCACAATATTTCCTCTATTGCTTAACTGCAAAACTCTGACACAGACCCTCATTCTCTCCCTTCTCGACTACTGTAACCTCCTGCTGTCCGGCCTTCCCGCCTCTCACCCATCTCCAATACAATCTTTCCTAAATGCTGCTGCCAGAATAACTCTACTATTTCCGAAATCTGTCTCAGCACCCCCCCTTTTTTACACAAAATTCAGTAACCCGGCGCCCCAATAGACAACAATACCCCAGTCCAAATGTCAGTCCATATGGTAGGTTGAAAGTTCTTTATATAATTCTTGTTGTGGAAGAAGTGATGGTTCAGTTGCAGATTATTGCTTCCGTGCTCCTCCTATAATGCAATAAACAAAAGAGAAAAGACCATTGCGCAGCCACACGAACCACTGAACGCCTCCAAAAAAGGATTTATAATAATAAACTTACAAACATATTGTGTCAGTGTTCCTTTGAGAGAATCTGTGCTTTAACCAACTTCTTTTTTCGGATATCACGAACCCCACGTGTTTTCCTTTAAATGTCAGTCCACTCTTCTGTTCACTCGCATCAGCTCCCCTTAGGGGTATACCCCGTGTGTTCCCGGAAAGGAAATAACAAGGGAAATGATGGTGCAGATTTGATAAAATTTAATGACAATAAAATAATAAAAACAGCCAAATGCTTACTTACATAAGCCAGGCTGTGAAAAGACAGCTGACAATGTGCCGTCCGCAGCTTGATACAGTCTGGGGCAATGGTCCCTGTGGTAACTACACTCTCACTCCTCACAAACCCTGGTGTTGGCGTCAGACTCTGCGCAGCTGCCTGTTAATGCCCCCCTTTCCCGGTTCTCATGTGCTAGTGCAGCTTGAGTAGCTTGAAGTGTTGCAACCAGTACGTGCGTGTTGTTTCTGCTCCCTGCTCAATGAGGCAAACGCCTCTCTCAGCGCAGTTTGATGACGTCACGCTGCCGCCAAATCTTTCCCAGCTGATCTCCTAGCTACTGACGGACGTGCCCGCTCCAGCTCCTCCCTCTCCAAACGCGTTTCGTGACACAATGCCAGGGGAGCGTGCGCGAGGCCTCTGTAGGTCCCTTACCTGGTCTCCGGCGGCTTCTGGCGGCGGCGTCAAGGCAATGCAGTTTCAAATGACGCTGCAGGGTCACGTGATGTCAAGTTGCCATGGTAACGCACAATAACATGGCGTTGTGATGTGAGAAAATGACGGTGAACAGGTAGGGGGGTTCGCGAGCAGCGGCAAACAAATTGGGGGGCACAGGCGAAAAAGTTTGCGCACCCATGAGTGGTTCCATTCAATTGACAATACCTGTAACGTGTATGTGCACAAATGAACCGCATTGCGTTCCATACAGTTCACATACCGGTATTACACGCATTCACACAAATTCAATGAACTGCATATGCGTTCCATACAATTTACATTGAACACACATACACACAACTGAACCACATATGCATTGAATATAATTCATTAATAAATAACAATAACACAATTATTTTACAGGTGAAAGTGTACAAGAGGAAGATGTCGGTTGAAGAAGATTGTATTATTTTAAGAAGATTGTATAATTTGACAAAGTCTTTGTTATTTATTTCTAAGCTTTAATTTACTCTAATGAAATGTCATACTTTAAAAATACTTTTTAATCATCTGTCATTTTTGATGGGAAGACATGGTGTGATATGCAGATGCAGATGCAGCGGCCGTTATTCGAACATTTCATGCGTTGTATACCTTGGAATACCCATGTCATGGCGTGTGATTTCTTCCAACCGTACCGCCTTAAGATGCGTGTTGACTCTTGTTTTCATCGTGTGCAGAAAATGGAATTTAGTGTTCTGATTTTTAAACACCTGCAAATTGACACTGTAGCACAGTACTGTACAATTCATTCATTTCTGCCACGGATACGCAAAGAATTGTACCCAAAGAAATCAGAATCCACAAATTCAAGAAATAAACCACGGTAAACACAGGTGTGCCTGGTGTGATTGGCATCGTGAATGGCACGTGGAATACAGCAGAAACACGAAAACGGCTCTGTGAAATGTTCGAATAACGGCCGCTGCATCTGTATTGCTTTTAGATTAAAGACATACTAAGCACACTAGCACCGCCTATGATTACGGCAGAGTACTATGGCCACTGCAAAACTCAACTTTGTGGCCGTGGTGCACTCGCGGTCCCGTTGACACAACTAGAGATGGGCAATTCTTTTGAGCAGATTTAGATCGACTACGGATAGGCCGGTTCCTTTAGTCAGCAGATTTCAATGGGTCACTCTCAAAAATTCGCATTTTGAGGGGTTTTTTTTAACACCAACAATCCATCTGCAGATATCAGAATCTGTGAATGGATTGTTAACATCCACCTGCGGATTGTATCCAATGGCGGTTTTGGATTAATCGGTATGGCTTGAAACTGTAGCAATCCGTCGGGGGAATTTACACAGCAATTTTGAATGGCAAATTCGGAAACAAACGAGAAATGGATTTGGATTGGTTCACCCATCTCTAGCCACAACATGAAAATAAATGGCAGGGATTTGCACTTGGATTTGCATGAAACCGAAAACAGTAAATCTGGCTACATCTGTACAGTACTGTATGTACAAATTTGTGATTTTTGTAAATGACATCCAATGTGTAATAACTACAAGGTGACATGAGTGAATTATTTCTCTGAGTGTAAAAAAAAGATGTACAAAAAAAGCCCCACAAAAAGATATAGAAAATGTTGAGAAAATGGATACTCTACTCAATAGGGTAAAACTTGAAATAATCTCAAGGAGTTGGTATGAAAACAACACAAGGAAAAATATATTGTTAATGTAATGATTTTTGAAAAAGAGAAAAAGGATTATGCTTGGGCAACTGGGCTGCATCATACAGCTTCAGCAGCCGTTTTAGACCATTTGCCATGGAAAATCTGTGGCTATCTCGCAGTAACGCTGCGAGATTTCTGCAGCCAGACTAACGGCCCATTGGATTAACACAGCAGGGGTCCCTGCATTTGAATGGAACTCATGCTGTGTGAATCCTACCAGGCTGCGAGTCCCATTCAAATGCAGGGACCCCCACTGTGTTAATCCAATGGGCCATTTCAGCCTGCTCTGGACCATCTCTGTGAGATGTTACTGTGAGATAGCCACAGATTTTTCAAGGCAAGTGCTCTAAAACCGGCAGCTGTATCTGTACCATTCAGACCAGGCTGCGTTTCCCCACATAAAAAATGTGGACACATTTGTGGTGTTTGGTCAAATGTGCATTTAAAAAAATAATAATATGTTGAAAGTCTTACAGTACATTTCACATATGATATTACATTTTTGTGTTGAGAAAATATTTATTTAACATAGATCCCAGGAAAATCTTAATTTGATGGCTTTTTTAATACATCCTTTTTATGTGCATAGAAATAATGTATCATATAAATTCAAGGTAATAAGCAGTTCACTGTATAAAAAAAAACAAATTAAAATCTTATAAGTGAACGAAGAAAATTAGTTGAAATTGCTCATGTAGTTCTTCAAATGATTGTACATGAAAAAGAAAGTGGGGTCACTGCTCACACTTCTTTTCAAACAATCTTTGTTTACATTGTCCCCAAGTGTTTAGGAACTGGGTAGTGCATTTACATAGGATAACTAACATATACCACATCATTTGCACGTCTGCAAGTACACTTGAGTAACTATAATTACACGTGACACCAATTACTCTATTACATTGTTTTAAATTATAATGGAAAATTCCACAAGAGAATTGAAGCCTAATTGCATCTTAATTTGCATAATTTTGCATATTAATTACATCTCAGATGAATAATAAATTTCAGCAGATTTTTAATTTATGCATGGACACAAAAACAAGTGAAAAAATAATTTACAATAAAATACAGCAGCTATAGTCAGGGCATTCAACTAATTTTGCTTAGTTTAGCAAAACAAAACTTCATTTGTTTAACATGGCTTCTCTAGGCTGATTGCTGTTTACTGCACAATATGTCAGTCGTGCAGTGAGGCAAAAGGATGGCTTTTCTTAATAAAAAATACAGCATTCAATTACACCATTTGAAAATCGTAAATTTTCTAGTATTCTGACATTTTATAAAGGTATTTAACAGAGAAATGTAATCCAATTGGAAACATTGCATTTTTGAAATATTAACTACTATTGCTTTGTAACGTTAAAAAGTACAATAATCATGATAAAAATTACTATAAATACAGTGATTTAAATGCATCATAATGGAGACATTTTATTAATTATATATTTCAATGCGTCCAAGTATAGAAAGGTAAAACTGAAAAATAAAAAATGGGCCCAAGCCAGTAAATAACAATATTATCTAAGGAATAAATTCAAATGGCCACACGCATGATATGAATTTTAATGGCATCATCAAATGCCATTAATTTAATAAATGATTCAGTGTAGGCATTATGAAATATGTGTGAAAAATTGCCTTTGGCATATTTCATAATCTATCTATCTATCTCAATGTCTTGTGTAGCACATACACAGAGCAAACCCTGCTCCTATGCGATTTTTAAAAACTTCAAAGGTTGAGTGAAAAATCAATAATGATTTGGAAAGGTGATTACAAAAAGTCTTGAGCTATTTTCTGAAAGTGGGATGGCCTTTTATTTCTGATGGAAATAGGAAGGGCATTCAATTCCCTGGCTCCCTGTACCAAAGAGGCACAACCAGCTCATCTAGTACGTTTGAATTTGGGGACTTTTATACTTTGTGCAATGCAAATGAAAGACTCCTGCTCATCTTAATAAATCCATTTTAGGTAAAAATCAAGGTGCATGCAGGAAGGTTAGGTAGTCATAAAGGCACAAAAGGGCAAGCTCTGCAGGGTTGCACTGGGGATGAGAATACTGAATGAAATTAAAACTTTGTTTTTGATGGTAATATACTAAAATAGGTATGCACAGAAAAAAAAAACATGACATACATATAAAGATAAAAATAGTCCTGGGTGGGTCTGAGCGAAATTCGGATCAATTCGCTGGTAAGTAGATAAATGCAACAGTGTGATCCTATTTCCTAGCTTCAGCAGTGATTGGGCACCAAAGAGGTTAATATCCTGGTATTACGGTGAATGCTTGGCTTAATACATACTCTAAGTTAATCCAATATTAACTAAAGATTGAATCATGTAGCCGTGCGGTGTACGAACTTTTGGGTAATGTTGGATAATATCCTGGAACACCCCTCCCCCAAGAACATTCAGATCGATAGCCCCTGGTACGCTGGGCGTGGAAGCGCTTACATATGGAGGCAAGGTGCATGTTGATAGCGGCTATTGGAGAATGATATCAGTGCCTACACCCGAAGCTTAGCATAGTACATTTTCTAAGTTAATACTTTGATAGTTAAGGTTTGAATAATGTAACCATGCGTTGTAGGAACTTTAAGGTATTATTTGAATAGTATACCGGAACCCCCAAACGCTCAGACCGGCAACCCCTGTGGACTATGTTAGATGACCTGGTGACGTCATCCATCTGACCTGACGTAGTTTTGCGTTGCTTGGGCGCTTAATCGTAGGTAAGTAGAATGTGGAGTTTAAATAGCCATCAAGTCAACTGGGTAGGGCTAAACTCTGATCCTATTGTGGATTGCCTCACCATCAGGGAGAAAGGAATGATAAGAGTATCACATATAGTTAGATTAGTAGTGGTATTAGTAGTGGTAGTGGTATTAGTAGTGTAATAAGGGAGTAAGATCAATAATATAATTTATTAAGTGTATCAAAAAGGGCTGTGAACCTACAATGATTTATTTATTCAGTTTTCCACATTTAGGTTAAGTATATTCTCCTGTGATAGTAATATTCCTGATAGTTTCTTACGTGTCCGTTAGTCTTTGCTACTGGAATAAAAATAAAATAATATGCAGAATTATCGATTGAAAACCAGAGAACTAGTGTGGACTGGTGTTTATCCCACTACAGAAGCTGTCAAAAGCCAGCGGAGGAACTGTAAGTAAAATAAACAGAGCAAAAGAAAGCCTTCATTGAGACCGTTGGGGCTAAGGCTGTGAAGGGTATGGATCCAGCGTGCTACTTTTTTGAGTAGTTCCTTATCCCAGTCCCCTCTCCTGTTATTGGGGACAACCCTATCAATTGCCCTAAAGCTTAGTGCATAATGGTCCTCTGTATGCACTTTGTTCATGTGTCTTGCGGCAGTGGTATCCACCTTGTTGCTTATGGTCCACATGTTCCAGAATTCTCTGTTGAAATGCACTGCAAGTTTTCCCTACATATTGTTTATTACAGCTGCATTCTGCTAAATACACCACCCCTGAAGCTTCAGGTGTAAGCACTGATACTATTCTCCAAAGGCCACTATCAATGGGCACCCTGCCTCCCTACAGTATGTAAGCACTACTGTGCCCAGCAATTGTACTAGGGGCTGTCGGTCTGAACGATCTTGGGGAGGGGATTTCCGGGATATTATCCAACATTACCCAAAAGATCATACACTGCACGGCTGCATTACTCAAACTATAGTAAATATAGCATTAATTTAGAGTATGTATTAAGCCAAGAATTGTATGTAACCACTGTTACTGTGTACTGGTCTCGTTCTTAATGCTCAGGGGTTTCTGGGATATTACTCACCTTATCCCACGTTATTTTCACTTGCCAATGGTAGCCATTTCTGAGCACTAGCCATACTCCTGTCATCTCTTGTCTTCTCCATAAACGTACACCTTGCCTCCTTGTGTTGTGTAAGTGCTACCGCTCACCTTGTGAGCAATTGTACTGTAGATCGAATCAGGAACACAGCTAAATATTATAACGCATACCTGTTAAGCATCTCTAACTACTATGATGAAGCTCACTGGACACGGTGAAGGTGTTGGGATTGTAGATACAAAGATGGTTGTGGAACTTTTAAGGTGATGGGGTGCTGTGTGATGGAGTGCCAGGTGTACCATAGTGAAGAGTTTAAACGTTGATCTTTGCTTGGTGGGAAACCAGTGAAGTTCTCAATTGAGGGGTGATATGGTTGAACTTCTTGTTGCACTGATGCCTGGCTGCAGAGTTCTGAATCACCTGGAGAGTATAAAAATGGTAGTTTGACTTTCTTACATAAAGAGAGTTATTACTTCCCAGTCGAGAAAGGACCAGGACGACTCTTTATTATTCTCAGAGCATTTACTGAAGCTTGTTTTTTTGTAATGTAACTGTTTTTACCTATCAAAGGGAAGAGTTACTGAGATCTTGCCATTTGTTCATTGGTAGGGTGGTCCTTTGCTTGTATAATCATTATTTAAATCTTATCAGGGTTAAGTTGAAGTAGGTTAGAAGTCATCCATACCTAGATGTCATTAAGACATTGAGAAAGAAAATCGGCTTGTTCCTTTTAATTATTGGATGCTCCAACATTTATCGGAGTGTCATCGGCATAAAGATGGAATTCATGCCCTCTTGTTCTAATGGTCTGCCAGAGGTTTAATGCAGATGTAGAACAGAAAAGTGGAAAGCTATGAGCCTTGTAGTACTCCACATGTAACCGTGGTATACGGTGCCATATGTTGTCCCATATGGGTTGCTTGCATGCAGTCTTTCAAGAATGAGATGATCCAATCAAACACAGTGTCTCTGAAGCCAGTCTGTTCTTTCATTCAAATGGTGATCATGTTATGATTAAGTGTGAAATGCAGCCAACAGAGTAGTATGAGGACAGCTTCATGTCTTTTATCGTGTAGATGTGATATATTGTCCCATATAGTCAGGAGTGCCAATTCAATGCCATGTTTGGGTCTGAATTGTGACTGGTTAGTATCTAGTATATTATGAGTTTCAATTTGGCATCGGAGTTGTCAAGTAATGGTTTTCGCGAGGAACTGAATACTTGATATGGTTTGATAGCTGGCAGCATCTTGAAGGTCGATGGAGGTTTTTTTTTTAGCAGAGGTTTTGTGATGGCCTACTTAAAGCTAGTTGGGACAATTCCTTGCTTAAAGGATGCATTGACAATGGTGTGGATATTAAATACGTGAGTGAGACCGCAGTCACCATACAGTATGTATTTATTGTATCTATAGTAAATGACAGGTGCTGCAAAGGGTATAAGCACAGTAATATCAGTGTTGATCAAAGGTTTGATCAGAAAGAAACCCCTTATCGTTAGCACTCAAATGTCACACATATTATAATAATGGACACAGTGGTCCCGCAGTGATATACTGCTTGTCTGTCAGGTACTCCCGAATCACCGAGGATATCAAAAAATAATAAAATGTTATTAATTCTACATAGAAGATTAAAAACACAGATACATTGTTAAAAATCCCTATAATCATGTGGCTGATATGTACAGGTCAAATAAGGTAAGTACAATTGACTGTTCAATATACTGACATATCCTGACATCCGATTGAGACAGCTGTTGTAAAATATTTTGTAATTAGTTGATTGTATATAGTATAATGTATATAATCAATCACAGGGCAGGTTGGCTAGAATATTTTTCATGCATCAAATATCCTTGCTGTAGTCTTCCTTAGATTGTATATCCAAGAGCTAGGTAGTGATATACAATATGGTATTAATTCTGTTGTAAAAATAGCTTAATGGGCAACTCTGAGGTTATTCATTAAATGTAATTGTCTCTATATGTCACATGAGACCAAAGGGGTAAATGCCTTTGAAATACATTCGCATTACGGACCAGGGTGCCTCACGGAATGAACATTGACTGGGATCTCACACATTTTCTGTAGTTATTTTTCTGTATTTTTCTGTAGTTTCTCAACACACATATGAGTCTGAAGTGCTTATAATCATTCTGGTCAATCTATCTTCAATGTTTGAAGATAAGGATATTTATATTTTCTCTTTCTAATGATTATATATTCACAGTACGATGTTTTCTTTATATATGTTTGTGTTTATATTCTCTTTTTCTAATGATTATACATTTATAGTATGATGTCTCCTTTATATATGTTTATGTCAAAGCATAACAATGCATCATCAAGGGTTCAATTGTTGTTCTTTTAAACTCTTTGAAAATTATGGAGAATACACTCTCTTTTAACAATATCGGTCATATTTATGCATTAAGCATTAATATTGTAGTATACTATTATTATATGTAGTATACATGAAGTATATTAGATATGTATATATTATTACTATATACCACAGGTATTAATATCTAATATTTTCCCTCTCCCCCACCCTTTTTCTCCTTATTTGTTCTTTTCTATTAGTTTTCACAACATGTTTTTTCTTACAGTTCTTTTCAAAAGTATTTTTTAATTTTTATTATTTTTTCCTTTGTGTTTGATTTTTAAACCACTTATGTAACAATTTATTATGAGTATTTTTGTGCACCTTTTATATTGATTGCTGGATTTACTGCAAATATATAATCACGTATTATTATTAATACGCTACAGTACAGGTTATATTAAATTTATCTACACTATCCTCAGTTTATGATTCCAGCTATAACAATATATTGAGATTGGGAATGAGAGTTCCCTGTTCCCTTAGTACCTTCTACACATATATTCATATACTTTTTATGCTGCCAGGGATTAGGATTGTTAACCTTTAATTTTACTTATTTAGTATTATTTGTATAAATTTAGGTATCTGATTTGGTTATTCCTACCAAGGTTTCCATATTAAGTATAATTTTTAATATTTCTTTTCTTTGGTTATTGATTGATTTTGCCTATCTTCTCCCTTTTTTTCCCTTTCTAAGGGGACAAGCTTAATCGTATATCCATTGGTTTTGTCTATATGAGTTTTCTATGTGTAAAATACATGTTTGACAATTTTTTTTGATTAAAGTTTTTGTATTCAATATTGTGGTCTTTGCAGCCAATCACGGTGCTTTATGTATTCTCTCCATTATGGGTGCGAGTAAGGAGTGTACCGCGCGTCATAGTAGCGACGAGGTTAACGGTCGCATGGAGATGACGTCATAAATGCCGCGATTTTGGCGCGAAAGTGTATATGGATATAAGGATGCATCTGTGAACTTCTCTTTACACCTTGAGAAAGTCCTTTACGGACGAAACGCGTAGGTGCGTTCCTACCATTGTTTGTTCTTTGTACTGACCATTAAATCACTTTTTTAATACCCATCCCTGTTTGGAGTTACCCTCATTTTTTGGTGATCCACTAGCTGGTATGCTGCTGAGAAACGCTGCTGTGCTCCTCTACATCCTTGCTGCAGAGAAGTCAGGAGTCTGGGCAGGCAGCCAATGGAAAGGCAGCACACAGCTGCAGAATAATAAATGCAGGGAAGCCCACAGCTGAAAGGTAAGGAGTAATCACAGGTATGCTGTGTTCTGATTGGCAGGGGCGGAGTCAGAAGCAGTTGTGGGATAATGGATAGCATTAACCCCTTGAGTGCCTGTGTTCGTGCGGTGTATGCGCATAGTCGGAGCCCGCTGAGCGCTGCTCAAGTCGTCACGGTGGTGGAGCCTTGAGGTGGACCCTGCTCCGTCTCCTCTTCTAGCGGTGTTTCGCCTGTGTGCAGGTTGCTATTGGCGCGCGTCATTTGTGACGTTGCAGGATGAGTGACGGAGTCGGGGCTTCACGGTGACCCTCACACCGGGGGCCTCCAGATGGTCCCGAGGGTGTCTGGGGGCCTCCAGGTGGTCCCTGTGGCTGTCCAGGGGAACTATGGGAGTCCTCAGGTGGTCTCCATGGTGTCTGGGGGTCCTGTGGTGGTTCCCATGGTAACCCAGAGACCCCTTGGGGGTCTTCGGGTGGTCCCCATTGGTGTCTGGAGGTCCTTGGGTGTTTCCACAAGTTTCCGGGGGCATCCAGGTGGTCCCCCTAGTTATTAAGGGGGTAACCCAGTCTCCCCCGCTGACCACCCACCCTACCCGGGGACACCACCCACACTACAAATTGATTGACACAGTGGTAAAGCATGCTTTAACACTATAGCATTAAATGGGAAAGCTTAAAAAAACAGGCCAAAATAAAACACAGTATTACATACAAAATAAAAACCCATTACAAATGCCCCCCAAAAATTGAGCTTAGCTTCCTTTCCCTTTAAGATGACGTCACAATAACCAGAATTTCTGGCATCACATGGTTTACTAGAACCAATAAGATGGCCCCCAATCCTACTGGTTCTAGTAAACCATGTGATGCCAGCCATTCTGGTTTTCTTGAAGTCATCTTAAAGGGAAAGGAAATTGAGCCTTTCTGATTGGCTGGCTTCACTCCCTTTTGATGACGTCACATTTCCCCACCACCCCCCCCCCCCAAAAAGGTCACATGGTTATCCCAGCCAATCAGATGGGGTGGGAAACAAATTCTCACTTAAATGTGACGTAACAAGCTGTATAAAAGCCTGTGCAGTCTAATTTGACGGCACAAAGCTGAAGGAGCAGCATCACCCTATTGGATTGACATATGAAGAACAGATGAAGATAAAGAAGAACCACGAGTGGGTTACAAATACATATGAAGATAAAGAAGACCCCAAAATGGATTATAAATTCCAGATGAAGAAACTAAAGAAGAAAATATAGAAGAAAATAATTAAATATTTTACCTGTGGGCCGTGGCTGTTGAGGAGCATTGTGTCATGGACCAGGAGTTGCTGCTAAAGTGAACAAAATAACGCGCAAACAAATAAAATGTATATTTTGTGAGCAAACTCAGATGCAGCCTAAACACATGCGGTAACCCAGACCGCAAAACACACTAAACTAAACAAACTGGTGTTCGTGGCGCAAAATGAATGTGTATACAACAGTGCAATATAAACGTGTAATAAACCCAGTGAATATAAATAGACAATGATATCACTTATACTGCAACTCCATGGAACATGATCCTCCGAAGTGGTTCCTCCTTTAAAAACCTCATATAGAAAAGGAAACACAGATGCATGCAATATGGTGCATTAACATTTTACTTTCATGGACAATCAACACACTTTCCACGCTGGTCAAAAGCAGAGAGTGACTTTGGGCGCACTCTAACCCTACTCCAGACTCAGCCCCTTGCTGTGTGCGTACCTGCGTGCACGGCTTCCCCTTTCTGCGTCTCTCACTCACGTCCCAGTTGCCTTGCATCAGTCTCGCGTCAGCCGCTCTGGTTCCTTGTGGAGTGGGTAGGGTGGCCACTACAGTACAAAATGCCCAACGCGAAAGCGTTTTGTCTGTTTTGCCTATCTTTATATCCTGCATCATTACAGCTTAAATATATTCAGCTGTTTGATTCCAGCAATTGCTCCAATAGCTCTTTCTGTTATGCCTGTTGGTTTCTATTGCTGGTCCAAACTGTCAGAATGTTAATTTTAAACAGTCTCTCATTTGGAGGTACAGAAATACACAGATACTACATTGATTGTTTTACAATAGCTAATGTTATTCACAAAGTTTTGTACATTGGTGTTTAAAATAACAATGACACATTATTCAAACTAAATTTAATACATATTAAATACAATACATTTTAAAATACAATAAATAATAATCATAAAAAATAATAAGTTATATGAATCCCTACATAAACTGTCTTTGTCTAATGTTTATATACAAAAGCAGATGTTTCAGCTAAAAAGCAAAAGAGAAAACAAGTTAGTTCAACTGTAAGGGATAAAGCAAGTCTACAAAACTGTATGAATCCTGGATGAACATAGAACCTTTCTTACATGTAGAAAAAATACATATATTAATTATTAACATATTTAATATATGAAATATATGGACTACAAAAATATGAAGATATATATGTGATAAAAATGCCAACAATTGCATAATATTGTTATTTCATGGTTATTTACTGTATTATATTATATTTAATCACATTTTTACACTTACAATTGTACACTTGCACTAGTTCACTGATTTCACCATGGAAGATCAATATAAATCACTGTTCTCCAAGAGGAACAGCAGAAATGTTAATATAGATCCTATATTCTCAGGAGAACAGGATTCTTTTAAAGAAATAGATATTAATTTAATTACAGAATGTTTTATAACATTAGAGACATTTTTAGCTATAGAATCCCGCAAGTTATGGGATATGATTACGTTAGAAAAATATTTACAAATTGAACGTATTCCCAGAGGTCTTAGACTTCTGAAACAACCAACTTTTGACCCTGATGACCCCATTTTTTTGGGAGCCTGGAATAAAGTGTTAGACAACTGCTTTTTTTAATTGATGAGACTAATTATATCTCATCATAAGTGAACACTAAACAGGATAGATAATCAGTTAAATGAATTAAAAGAAATATTAGAACCGTTTGTAGAATCAGAACAATTCAAAATAAGGGATAAAGAAATCCAATCTATGATTGAGGGTCTTGAAGGAACAATTATATTAACTAAACAAAAGAAGTTTAAGAGGGACAAAGAAGACTATATTAAAAATCAAGTCAGAACATGGTCTAAGTATAACAAACATGAACTTGAGTCCCAGACCCTTGAAAATAGGGAGAAATCTAGTGGATCCAAACATATAGAACAGGAGCCACAAAAAGAAAAGTATCCAACTTTTGATAATCCTAGATATGATAATACGAAAAATCAGGATTCTAGAGGGAATTTTATACCCAGGAAAATTCATTTTAATATGGGTAATCCTGAAAATAGAGACAAAGGTTTTCAAGCATACTACAGGAGAGAATCACTAAAGGGGTAGGTCAGATTATGACCACCAACAAAACTATAGGAATGGATGCCAACAGAACTACAGATATGGAAGGAAGATAGTCTTAAGAATTGAAATAACAGGGTAAACAACCCAACCCAGAAACTCAAAGTGGTGAATATGTCTGATATGTGACATACAAGGTTCCATGAAAGCTGAAACAGTAAATGTACAATATATTCCATGCCCTGTTCACCTGCAATGTAGCAGTAAATATACAGGCAGTCTGAGTTCTGACTGCATAGAAGACCCAATCAAAACCCCCCCCCCCTGCGCCCTACTGCGCCCCCCCTCCCTCCCATGCACCCTCCCTCCCCCCTTTCCTCCCCCACCCTCCTTCTTCCCCTCCACCTCCCCCCTCGCTAAGCCCTCCCTCTCCCCCCCTTCCATGCCACTCTGTCCCGACAAAAATAAAAGACAAGCACAGAAAAGAACGGAAGCGCATCAAAAATGAAAAGCATTCAAAAAGGAAACTGGACAAAAAATAACGAAAATATAGTACTAAATCAAAGGAAAAAAAACAAAAAAAAGAAAAGAAAAATAACAAACAAACACAAAAAACACGAAAAGTAAATTTAATCAATACCAATAAAACAAATTTAACGCACAACCTCTTTTCTTTCTCGTTCTACTTTCCCTTCGTCTTCTCTATCTTGTTTTCGCTCCACTTCGTTCGTTTTTTTCTTCACCGCCTTGGCTCCCCTGTTCCATTTTTCTTTGTTTCCCTTCCGTTTTGTCAATCCTGTTCAGTGCCAACACCCCGTAGTTTTCTCGGGCTTGCTTTGTTTTGTTTCTTCCTTTGAGTTCCCTTTTCCTTTTTTCTTTTTTTTCCTGGATTTGTTTTTTGTGTTTTTCTCTGTTTTCCATCATTATAACTTGTCCTTTGTTCGTTTTGGAGCTCCCACACCCCCCCCCCCCCCCTATCTCCCCCCCCCTCCCCCCTCACCCGCCTGGACTGAGGCCGTGAACGACGTACACAGTACAGTAGCACATAACCCGAAATGTACCCATTTCCCCCCCTTTCTTCTCCCTCCCCACCATTCACCCCGCACCTCTCCCCCCACCCAAACCAATTAAAACACACACTGGGACCAGAACAAAAGGACAGAGGGACAAAGGGCACCATACGCCAGCAACTGAGGGTCTGGACCCCTCTGTTGTGCACCGGTCATTGGCACCGGACCCACCCCAGAAAGGGCAAGTTTGCCCAAATGCCGGTCACTCTAAGACCTGGCAACACCACATTAGGGCCTAGAAAGGACCTAATCCTACATCTCTTCTATCTGCTGACCCTGTCCCAGCAGATCTTAACTTCCCCCTCCCTCCCGCCCCTCCCCTCTCCTTGGCAGCCCCCATGCACCCCTCAAAGAACAGGTAGAGAAGTAACACTCCCCACCCAATGAGCACATAGACCGAAAAGCATCAAACCTCCAGGAAATAAAAGCAAGATCTCTCCCAGTGGGAAAGGTGAGATCCCGAGACCCCGAATCGTAAAAAAACATAATGGCAACCACAGCCCCAATTAAGGTCTGCTCATTAAATGTTAAAGGATTACAAAATAATAAGAAGCGGAGGCTAGCCCTGCAAGACTTGAAAAAATCGGGGGGAGACATTATATTCTTACAGGAGACACACTTCACATCCCAAGACCCCCCAAATTTATTCAAAAAAATGTTCACAACATGCTTTTTTGCATCATTCAGTAGTAAAAAGAGGGGTGTGGCTATCCTAATCAGACAAGGCACCCCATTCAATCATGTCAAAACAACAGTGGACCCAGAGGGCAGATTTCTAGTGGTATATGGCTCCTTAGCGGGCTCGGCAATTGCTCTGATCAATGTGTACGCCCCGAACGAAAATCAAATAGAATTCCTACAGTCTGTTCTTGAGGGCGTTGACTTGGGATATCTATCATCGATGATAGTGGGAGGGGACCTAAACATGGTCCTAAACCCCACCGAGGATAGATCGACCACATTGGGTCCACCCCGCACAACCCACTCCCAAATCAAAGGGAAAAGGTTTAGGGGAATCCTGAGCGAGTTCTCACTAGTGGACGTATGGAGATCCCAGCACCAGGGCCAGAGAGATTACACCTTTTACTCAGCACCTCACCAGACTTACTCTCGAATAGACTACTTTCTGACCACAAAAAATGTGATGGCGGCAGCCATTGAATCAGACATTGGCTCAATCACTTTGTCCGATCACGCCCCGATCACCCTGACACTGTCAATTCCCTTTGAAAAACAACAAACTACTCTTGGAGACTAAACGACTCACTACTTAACCACCTCGAAATAGAAAGAGAAATCAGAACCTCACTTAAGGACTATTTCTTTTTCAACACAGGAACAGTGTCTTCTCCAGCAATCCTATGGGAAGCCCATAAGGCAGCCATCAGAGGGAAATTTATTTCCATCGCCTCCCACAGGAAAAAAGCCCGCCAAACACTAATCAAAGAACTCACAGATAGCATCAAAACAAGATAACAAGCCCACAAGGCTATCCCCTCAAAAAAATTATACAAAACATTGCTAACAGCCAGAACAAAACTTAGGCAGACTCAGCTGGAGGATGATGAAAAGGCCCTCAAATGGACCAATCAACAATACTAGGATAAGGGAAACAAGGCTGACAAGCTTTTGGCCAGTAAACTGAGAGGGGTACAAAAAAGATCCCAAATAACGGCGATCAAGAGTAGGTCTGGTGAGATACAATATAGTGACAACAAAATTGCAGCGGAATTCACAAAATATTATACAGAACTTTATAACCTAAGATCTAAAAACGGCCGACCTGAACCGATAGCAACAGAACTAATAGCACAATACTGTACTTAGACAAATGCCAACTCCCCACATTAACGGAGGAGGAAAACACAGTCCTCAACGCTGAGATCTCAAAAGAGGAACTGGAAGAAGCGGTCAAATCACTAAAGATTACTAAGTCTCCTGGCCCTGACGGTTTCACCAATGTCTACTACAAGAGATTTCTGCCCACTCTATCCACGCATCTCTTAAAAACATTTAACCATTTTATGGAAGGGAACCAAATCCCCCAATCAATGTCTCTGGCCAACTTGGCCATAATACACAAAGAAGGCAGAGACCCGATGCAATGTGGAAGCTACCGTCCAATCTCCATTCTCAATAGTGATCTCAAATTATATAGTAAAATACTTGCAAACAGAATAAACCCCATCTTACCGAGGCTAATAAACACAGACCAAGTAGGATTTGTCGCAGGCAGGCAAGCCTCAGACAACACTCGGAAGATAATCAACATTATTGAACATGTCCACCTCACAGGAACCAAAGCACTACTGTTAAGCTTAGATGCAGAGAAGGCGTTCGATAGAATAAACTGGCAATTCCTGGACCAAACTATGCGTAAATTTGGCTTCAAAGACGCATACCTAGAGGGGGTCCGTAGACTATATCAAAACCCTTCAGCAATGGTCAAGCTACCAGGGGGCAATAACCAGAGATTCGAGATCACAAAGGGAACACGGCAGGGATGCCCCCTTTCTCTTCTCCTCTTTGCGCTAACCATAGAGCCACTGGCATCAGCAATACGACTCAATATAGACATCCAAGGAATAGAAATTGGACATAGGCAGCACAAAATATCTCTATTCGCAGATGATGTTATCCTAACCCTCTCCAAACCCCAACTCTCCCTACCTAACCTCCAAAAAGAACTCCGGGATTTTGGAAAAATCTCAGGATACAAAATTAATAACGATAAATCAGAAGCCTTGAATTTAAGTCTGCCAGAGCCAGAGGTGAAACTCCTCAAACTAAACTTTAATTACCATTGGAGCTCCTCCTGTATCAACTATCTGGGAGTCAAGATATCAAGGACCTATCAATCTTTATACCAACATAATTATCCGGCCCTCTTCCAATAAATCAAACAAGATCTAGATAAATGGGGAGGATACCAGATATCATGGATCGGGAGAATGATCTCGGTTAAAATGAATATACTCCCTAGATTATTATACTATTTTCAGACCCTCCCGGTCCACATCCCTGGCTCGGAACTGAAAAACATTCAAAAATTAATTTTCCAATTTATTTGGCAGGGTAAAAAACCCAGAGTCGCCAGAACAGTTCTCCTGGCCTCAAGGGGGAGATGAGGACTTGGGGTCCCAGACATCGCAAGATACTACCTGGCTGCCCAATTGCGACAGGCGGTAGTCTGGAACACTAACCCAAATCAATACTGCTGGCTAGATATAGAAACACAATATGCTGGGACGCCTTCACTGCCAGCTTGCCTTTGGTCCCTGAGCAGGGAGGACATGCAGAATAGTAAATTCAAATTAGGCCCGATGAGACACACATGGGAGACTTGGACGAAATGCAAATTCAAATTCAAGCTCACAACACCCCATTCCCAACTCACGCCAATTCACAAAAACCCGAAATTCCCACCTGGCTGTGAGCCCAGACAATTTGATCAATTCAAAGCAAAAAATATTAGAGCGGTTGCCGACTTCTTGAGCCTCGGGGAGTTCCTGAGTTATCAAAACCTACAAACCAAATATGCAATAGTAGGGCTGAATGTTTTCAAGTACCTACAAATTTGGCACTTTATCCAAACATTATCCCCAACGTTGGAATTTCCCCCTCTCACTGGTTTCGAGCGGCTCTGCAGAGAAACAGCCCACCAGAAAGGTCTCATAACGCAAATTTGTGTAGAATTGGAGAGGGCCATAGAAGTCCCCACACACGACTATATGCTACATTGGGCAGCAGAATTGGACATAGTTATAGACCAAGAGGACTGGGAAAGTATTTGGGAAACTGCCTCAGGAACTTCTATATGTACCACAATCAAAGAAAATATATACAAAATATTGTTTCACTGGTATCTTACCCCAGTTAGAATAAATCAAATCTACCCTCTGGCCTCCGATCTATGCTGGAGAGGCTGCGGTCAAAAGGGGGACATGGCCCATATTTGGTGGACATGTCTGGAAATTCGGAAGTACTGGGAAATTATACAAAATCTAATAAAAGAGGTCATAGACCTCACAATACCTATTGAACCGCTGACCTACCTATTGGCCAGGCCCTTAGAAACACTGGACCGACCAACGGGCAAATTAATCTCCTCTATTCTCACTGCGGCTAGGTGTGTGGTGGCAGCCGTCTGGAAGAAAGTGTCTCCCCCCTCCAAACAAACAGTTAAAAAACGAATACAAGAGGTGATGGAGATGGAGAGACTATCAGCCTTTCTGAAAAGGTCCTCCGCCTCCTTCAATGACATATGGGACCCATGGCTAACCCATATGGCCCACCTGCGCCAAAATGCCATATAACAGCAGAGGAAAGAACCAAGTTGGAGAAGCCGAGGAGAGGGGGGACCCTCCCCCTCCCCCCCCCCCCTCCCCCCCCACCCCCCCTCTTTTCCCCTCCCCTTTCTGTTTCCACACTCACGTCACCCCGGCAGACCCCGGAGGAACAAGGGGACGTTGAGGCTTTTCCCCCCATCTTCAGTTAAAACGCAAAAACGTGTATTAGGCCAAAACATTGTCTGTATTTGCAATAATGTGTAATGTTATAATTGCCTAATAAAAAAATTTGAAACAAAAAAGAATTGAAATAACCAATTTTAATACCCGAAATCATACTATCAAGGAAAAACTAAGAAACATGATTTGGGTAGAAAGGCATCCGATTCATCATTTTTTTTAGGGATCAGAGAAAATGTAGAGGTTAAATCAGAGGTTTAATTCCTGTGAGGAAGATTTGAGGGGAAAATGGTTCCACAAGAACCGCTTTTACCCTTTGAGAGATGTGTCACAGATAGCATCCCCTCTGAGATGAAAAAGGGACAGCGAAGAGACACAAGAAAAGGTACTGGGAGGCGCATAGAAGAAGAGAAAGTATATACACCCACAGGCATTTTTAATCTGAGTGACACGACTCTATCTACAGACCAAATAGCAGTACTCAATAAGGATCTGAATTTTGCACCCTCATTGGGATCAAACACATTCAAACTTTTTGTTGATACCAGTAAATTTCTCTGAAAATTAACAATAAAACGTAATTTTCACAAACAAAATTTGGAGTTCCAACATCTTAAACCCAAATCCACTTTCTTTCCCTACCATTATAAGGGAAATTTTGTGGAAACATTTCATCAGATGGTAGTAAATGACTTTGAAAAACTGCACAGTGAGAAAAAGAAAGATAAAATTAGGTTTAATCTAATAATTAAAGAGAATTTAGCATTAAAACAATTACAATCTAATAAGAAATAGTTATAAAACAAGCCAACAAGGGTGGAGTCATTGTAATAATGAGTATTGACTATTATTTACAGGAAGCACACAGAATTTGTGGGGATAATAAGACCTTTCAAATCCTCCATAATGATCCCACCTTTGCATTTAAGAATAAACTAGAGATCATTTTTATCAGAAGGGAAAATGTGGGCATTTTAACTAGTTTTGAATTTAATTATCTTTAAAATAGATTTCCTAAGTTAACGATCTTTTATTTTATCCCTAAATGTCTTGAAAATCCACCGGGGAGACCTATTATTTCGGGATCAATTCCCTTTCCCAAAATTTATCGTAATACATAGATGTGTATCTCCAAAAGTATGTGATTAAACTGCCTTCCTACATACGTGACACCACTCAGGTGATCAATTTATTAGATCAAATGGAATGGCAGAGTGACTACTACTTTGTAACCTGTGATGTATCAGCACTCTATAAATGTATTAATCACACACAGAGTTTAGAGGCAGTAGAGGAATTTCTAAAAAGGGATAGTGAAATGGCAGTGGAACAAGCGACCTTTATCATTAAGAGTATTCAATATATTCTCACCAATAATTATTTTTGCTTTAATGACCGCTATTATTTACAGGTCTGTGGTACGGTCATGGGATCCAAGTTCGCGCTGAGCTATGCAAACCTATTCATTGGCCTATGGGAGTAGAGGCTTGTGTGGGTTGTTGGTGTGCTGGGTGCGGGCTTGGTCCTCTGGTACAGATTTATAGACGACATCATATTTGTCTGGAAAGGAGAGGAGTCAGCAGATTTGGAGCTTATTGAGTAGTTGAACTGTAATCAGATGAATCTCAGGTTCACTTACAATATGAGTAAACAGGAGATTCAATTTCTAGATCGAAGTCTTTTTATAAATGAAGAAAAGCAAACTGCAAAACCCATTTTAAGTCTGTTGACTGCAATACATACATTCACAGGAAGAGCTGTTATTTAAACAAATGGTTGGATAATATTCCTAAGGGACAGATAAGGAGGATCAGGAAAAATTGCATCTCTGATCTAACCTACTGCACCGACACACTTTATTCGAGCAAATACCCAGTATGTACCTGGCAGATACCTGGAATGAGCCGCTCCTCACCTCTGACAAGCCCCGTTGCGTTTGCCTTCCCAGCCTGGGTTCATGCCTGGCTGACGGGCGGCTGATCTGTTAAATGATAAGGATTAGGATTTAATAGGCTGCAATGCTTCGCGTGTCTACCAGATGGCATAAATTCATGAATTGTAATGCAGTATATATATATATACTGTGCAGTATTGCAGCCAGCGGGAATAAAATGCTTAAATCCCTGCCTAGAAAATACCTCAATGCACTCGGGCAAAAAACAGTCACAAACCTCAATACACCCGGGTATACCCGAATTCGTGGGACTAGCCGAGCTCGAATAAAGTGTGTCGCCAGTGTATCAGAAACAGTCAATCATTCGGAGAAAGAGATTCCTAGAGAAAGAGTATGACTAAGACATTAAATAATGTAATGCAGGAGGTAATAAAAAAGAAAAGAAAATATTTATTACAGCCCAAAAAAGTTGTAAAACAGAGGGACACCCAAAATGTCATACCTTTTATTACCCAATACAACAACGAATCAAATAACACCCAGAAAATTATCGAAAAACATTGGTCTATTTTAAAACAAGATCAAATTCTCCAAGCATTTTTACCTGACAAACCACAAAATGTTTTCACCAAGGCCCCACATTTGAAGGACAGATTGGCTCAGAATACCTTCAGAAAAAAGTCAACAATTATCCATTCAAGTGACCAAACCAAAATGGGCACATGGTTGGAAGGCAATCCCAATGGATTTTATGTGTAGCATGTGTGGCTTGTAAATTTGGCATCAACAAATGCAAAAGCTTCAACTCAAAACAAACAGGTGAGGTTTTTGCAATTTCAAGTTTAATGAACTGCAATACTGATTTTGTAGTGTATCTTCTACAGTGTCCATGCGGCCTCCAATATGTGGGCCGCATAACAAGAAAATTGAAAATATGGATTTTAGAAGATGCGAGGAACATTAAAAAGGGTTTGGAGACACATAATGTTTCATTACATTTTAAGAACAGTCATGAATCAGATCCAGGAGGTCTTAGGTTAATTGGAATAGACCACATCCTGTGACATTGGCAGGGGGGAAATAGAGTGCAATCTATTTCTCAAAGAGAGAGTCTGTGGATCCATAAACTTAAAACTTTAAGACCCCTAGGACTGAATGTGGAGATTGATCTCAATGCCTTCCTCACATGATATTTTAAATATACCTCTGATAGGCTACACTTACATTTACATCTATATCTGCTTTTTAAAGTTTTTGAAAGAAAATTTAAAAATGTTAATTAAAAAAATAGTTTTATAATCTTTTAAAGTAATTTTTGAATATTTTATTACATTTTATAATATATTTTTACTTAAATCTCATGGTCCATTATTAATACTTCCAAATGTATTTCTGGCCCCTGTCCTTTTGTATTTTTGCATTTTCTGCTCTTTTTTGCACTTTTTGCATCATTTGCAATTTTGGGCATTTGTTCCCATATACATCTTCATATTTTTGTATTTCATATCATAAAAATGTTAAAAATTCATATACTGTATATATTTTTTTCTACATGTAAGAAAGGGTCTAAATTCATCCAGGATTCATACCGTTTTGTTATTTATTTATTTATTTATAAAACATTTTACCAGGAAGTAATACATTGAGAGTTACCTCTCGTTTTCAAGTATGTCCTGGGCACAGAGTTAAGACAAATAATACATGGTTACAATTACAGTTACATAAATGAACAGGGTATACATTATATACCAGACATTGCGTGCACAGTTAAAGATAATATATATTATGGGCGTATGAAACAGTTACAGACCAGATTAAAATGTGTGACAGCCTTAGATTTGAAAGAACTTAAACTGCTGGTGGATGTGAGAGTCTCTGGTAGGTTGTTCCAGTTTTGGGATGCACGGTAAGAGAAGGAGGAGCGGCCGGATACTTTGTTGAGCCTTGGGACCATGATCAATCTTTTGGAGTCTGATCTCAGGTGATAGGTGCTGCATGTGGTAGGGGTGAGGAGCTTGTTCAGGTAGCTGGGTAGCTTGCCCATAAAGAATTTGAAGGCAAGACAGGAAAGGTGAACTTTGCGCCTAGACTCGAGTGATGACCAATCTAGTTCTTTGAGCATTTCGCAGTGATGTGTGTTATAGTTGCATTGGAGAACAAAACGACAAATTGAATTGTAGAGGGTGTCAAGTTTGCTAAGGTGGGTTTGAGGTGCCGAGCCATATACTATGTCTCCATAGTCAATAATTGGCATTAGCATCTGCTGTGCGATACGTTTTCTGACCAGGAGACTTAGGGAGGATTTGTTCCTGTAAAGTACCCCTAGTGTGGCATAGATCTTGGTTGTCAGGGTATCAAAGTGCATCCCGAATGTTAAGTGGGAGTCAAACCATATGCCCAGGTATTTAAAACTAGTAACAGGAGTTAGGGTGGTGTTAGTGTTGGTTCTAATCTGGAGCTCAGTCGCTAGAAGCTTTAGAAATTTAGTCTTGGTCCCAAATACCATTGTTACAGTCTTTTCAGTGTTTAAAAACAGTTTGTTTTGGGAAATCCAGTTTTCGAGTCTGAAAAAGTCAGACTGAAGTATGTGTTGAAGGTCAGAGAGGCTATGGCTGTGTGCATATAGGATCTGCATACATGTGTATTTATGCTTCCTGACAAGCTGTGGGAAGATCATTGATGAAAACTGAGAAGAGTAGGGGCCCCAAAACAGAGCCAAAACAGAGCCTTGCGGGACGCCACAGGTAATATCCAGGGGGTTAGAGTTAGAGCCAGAGATGGACACGTGTTGGGATCTACCTGATAGGTAGGACTGAAACCAGTTTTAAGCATGCGTCCCTATTCCAGAGCTCTGGAGTTTGTTAAGCAGGATAGCATGATCAACAGTATCAAAAGCCTTTGCAAAATCTAGGAATACTGCACCAGTGAGTTGACCCCGTTCCATTCCACACTGGATTTCATTGCAAACTTTTAGCAGGGTAGTTACGATAGAGTGTTTGGGGCGAAACTCAGATTGGAATTGGCTAGGGAAATTTGTCTTGTTACTGTATAGTAATCGCTTAATTGGGAGTGGACACATTTTTCCATGACTTTGGATAGGATTGGGAGAAGGGAGATTGGCCTGTAGTTTGAGACAGTGTTTTTGTCCCCACATTTGAAGATTGGGACAACTTTGGCAGCTTTCCAGGTCTTAAGGATATGGCCTGCAGATAGGATAGTGTTGACTATGGAAGCAATTGGTTTGGCAATTGCTGGGGCACCAAGTCTTAGGAACCTAGATTGTAGTAAGTCAGGTCCACATTGGCTGCTTAGTTTTAATTTGAGAAGCGGTTGTGTAATCTCCTCTTCGGATACTGGGCCAAATTGAAAATTGTGGGCAGTGTTGGGAGGGGATGGGGCTATAGGGGTACTCCCAGGATGAGATTGTAGATTTGTAGACTTGCTTTATCCCTTACATTTAAACTAACTTGTTTTCTCTTTTGCTTTTTAGCTGAAACATTTGCTTTTGTATATAAACATTAGACAAAGACCGTTTATGTAGGGATTCATATAACTTATTGTTTTTATGATTATTATTTATTGTATTTTAAAATTTATTGTATTTAATATGTATTAAATTTAGTTTGAATAATGTGTCATTGTTATTTGAAACACCAATGTACAAAACTTTGTGAATAACATTAGCTATTCTAAAACAATCAATGTAGTATCTTTGTATTTCTGTACCTCCAAATGAGAGACTATTTAAAAATAACATTCTGACATTTGTGACCAGCAATAGAAACCAACAGGCATAACAGAAACAGCTATTGGAGCAATTGTTGAAATCAAACAGCTGAATATATTTAGGCTGTAATGATGCAGGATATACAGTAAAGATAGACTGCAGAGAGACATGTGACATAACCCCTGAAGAAGTCAATACACAGACATAACGCTTTCGCGTTGGGCATTTAGGACTGCAGAGGCCACCGTACCCACTCCACCAGGAACCAGAGAGGCTGAAGCGAGATTGATTAAAGGCAACCCGGGACGTGAGTGAGAGATGCAGAAAGGGGAAGCCGTGCACGCGGGTACACACACAGCAAGGAGCAGAGTCTGGAGCTGAGTCTGAAGTAGAGTTGAAGTGCGCCCAAAGTCACTCTCTGCATTTGACCAGCGTGGAAAGTGTGAGTTGTCCTTTTCCCCCCTGTGTTGTTTGTCAATGAAAGTAAAATGTTAATGCACCATATTGAATGCATCTGTGCTTTCTTTTCTATATTAGTTTTTTCAAGGAGGAACCACTTTGGAGGATCATGTTCCATGGATTTGAAGTGATATCAGTGTCTGTTTATATTCACTGGGTTTATTGCACTGTTATATTCACATTCATTTTGCGCCATAAACACCAGTTTGTTAAGTTCAGGAGTTGCTGGTGTTGGTGTTGGAGTCGGATTAGGTGGGTGAAGACATCAAAAAGTAAGAAAAAGATTGCTTGTATTTTATTTAATGTTGTATTTATTTTTTTAGGTTTGCATTTGCATTGGCATACTATAACGTTTGTATTCCAATGTAAATGTCTTTTGTTTGGTGCTTGTGTTTCTATTTGCAGACTTTTTTTCGGTTGGTACTCTATTGGCATTTTTATTAATTAAAATGTACAGTAATGTCTTTTTTATTTGATGAATGTATTTTTTTTGCAGGTTGCCCATTGACTGGCATAGTGGCAGACTATGCCCACATGGGCATTGGTGTGGTACTGTGCCAATCAATTGGTTTATTGGATTTTTTTGTGTTATGGCTGGCAATTCAATTTGTTTTTTATTGGATGTGTGTATTTATTTATTTGCAGGTTGCATATTGCCTGGCACAGTGGCAGCTCATGCCCACAGGTCATTGGTGTGTCACTGTGCCAATCAATTTTTTGGGACATTTGTAATGGGTTTTTATTTTCTATGTAATACTGTGTTTATTTTGGGCCTGTTTTTTTTAGCTTTCCCATTTATTGCTATAGTATTACATGGGCATGCTTTAACACTGTGCCAATCACTGGGTAGCGGGGGTGGTGTCCCCGGTAGGGTGGGTGGTCAGCGGGGGAGGGTGGGTTAACCCCTTAATTACTATAGGGGTAGTTAACCGCTAAGGAATTAAGGGGCTAGGGGCCATTAGATTGTATTTTTTTTATTGTGCTTTTGCGGTTGTTACCTATGTAGGACAAAGACAATGATGAGGATAAGAACTGCCAGTTGAACTTACTTTATGCTGCTAAATTATGTTTTATTTTAAATGGGCAAATGCACTTTTATCCATAGCTGCATAATAGTAATTTAGCCATTAATGTACTTTATGTATTGGGGGGAAGGGGTGTATGGCTCGGCTCCTCAAACCCACCTTAGCAAACTTGACACCCTCTACAATTCAATTTGTCGTTTTGTTCTCCAATGCAACTACAACACACATCACTGCGAAATGCTCAAAGAACTAGATTGGTCATCACTAGAGTCTAGGCGCAAAGTTCACCTTTCCTGTCTCACCCTCAAATACTTTCTGGGCAAGCTACCCAGCTACCTGAACAAGCTCCTCACCCCTACCACATGCAGTACCTATCACCTGAGATCAGACTCCAAAAGACTATTCATGGTCCCAAGACTCAACAAAGTATCCGGACGTTCCTCCTTCTCCTTCCGTGCACCCCAAAACTGGAACAACCTACCAGAGACTCTCATATCCACCAGCAGTTTAAGTTCTTTCAAATCTAAGGCTGTCTCACACTTTAATCTGGTCTGTAACTGTTTCATACGCTCATAATATATATTTTCTTTAACTGTGCATGCAATGTCTTGTATATAATGTATACCTTGTTCATTTATGTAACTGTATTTGTAACCATGTATTATTTTGTTTTACTCTGTGCCCAGGACATACTTGAAAACGAGAGGTAACTCTCAATGTATTACTTCCTGGTAAAATATTTTATAAATAAATAAAAAAAAATTTAATGCTCAGGATTGATACTACAGGCCAGTGAGTATCCCATGACAACCCAGGAACAACTTGAGGTCCCCAGACACTCACAGGAACCACCCGAGGATGCCCTGACACCTGTGGGGACCAAACGAGGACCTCCAGGGGGCACCCGGACACCCATTGGGACCACCTGGAGGTACCCAGACACCCACGGAAACCACCAAAGGACCCCCAGACACCCATGGGGACCATCCGCGGGGACCTCCGTGAGGTGCCCGGACACCCTTCGAGACCACCTGGAGGCTCCCTGACACCTGCATGAATAACCTGGAGGCTCCTGGAAACCGGCAGGAACCACACGAGGATCCCCGCCAGCCTCTAGTTTCAATCCTGTGCAGAAAAAAATAAAAATGTTTTTATGTGGGGGCACTGGGTGTTGTTGGTTTGTGTATTGGTGGGTAGTACATATAATGTTTATTGGGGGCAGATGAGGTGAGTGAAGGGCCAAGCACCCCCTTCACTCACCCCCTCTGCCCCCAATAAACCTGATTTTGTGCCTTAACCCCTTCATTGCCTTAGGGGTTAGCCGCTAAAGTAATGAAATTCTGTGCCCAGGACATATATATAAATAAATAAATAAGCTTCTGACATTTTATTTTTATTCATAGTGTGCGTGAGCAGGGGGTCTCCTGAGCTGAACCTCATTGATTTCAGCCTCGGGGACCCCCTCCTTCCCGAGATACAGGCCTCATTATTGGGTGCTGGTATGCCCACCATGTTAAAATCCTCCGCGTCAAGTGACTGGAGACCTTTAACATTGCGGGGATACCGGCACCCCATACCAGAACTGTATCTCGGGAAACAGTGGGTCCCAGGGCTGAAATCAACTTTGTTCAGCTCAGGAGACCCCCTGCTCATGCACAAAATAAAATGCAAGCAGCGTCATTATCGTAGCAGCTATCCGCCAAGGTAATGATTTTTTCTTGGGGGATGAGGGGAGGGGGGTGTTTGATACTAGAGTGTGGGAGCAGCGTGTCTTCTGAGATGAACAAAGTTGATTTCAGCCTCGGGAACCCCAACTATCATATAATGGCTGCTGCATCTGCAGGGAATATGGCGTCAATATATTTTAGTCTATTACTAGCTAATTTGCATATAATTGAGAATGCATCCCATTATTCATAATGACATACTATTTGGAGGCATAAGTCCGTTAATATCATGTTATTAGCTTTAGTGAATACTGCATTACCATTATCGTGACGTTAATTTACGGAGTTTAGTCAATCTTGGTCTAAATTGGTCGTGAGTACAGTACAGTATAAACAAAGTGCCTTTGCATTTAAAAAAAGGCAGATTTATTTCAGCACTTTAGATATATAAGTATACGTGTGAGTGAACCAACACCCAAATATATGAAAAAGTCTCAAACCATAGTCACAATGTAACACTGTGGAGGAGGTGTTACTGTACATTAATGTTTTCAATAACATAAAAGTCTCCATACTGATGTAGCAAATTTTATTTAGCCCATTAACTAAAATGTGTTTGTCAGGGTCCGCCTTCGTGGCTATTTCCGTTCGGCAACAACACATCCCTGAACTCCTTTCCTCCACCAAGATGGCTGACATCTGAGGTAATTTTACCCTCACCCAATATGGCCGAAGGGGCTTTAATCCCCCTTCAACTTGGATGGAGGTTGTAATTGGAGGTTGAACTTGTTCATAACATTAAAAAGAAAGCCATTTACATTCTGCCGGTGCCTGAGCCAGGTATATTATGTCTTGTGCTCCTGGACCCCAACTCATTTCCTGATACGCTTTGCCTTTGCTGAACCTCTGCCTGTACTTGGAATCTGGTTGCCTCTCTCCTGCCCTGACTTTAGAACTGTGACCCCAACTACACTGCTGCACCATGCCCTGACCTTGGCTTGTGACCCAGATATTCTTCTCAACCGAGACTCAGCCCATAGGCCTGTGGTCAGTTCCCATATCCTGCCTCAGCCCTGTGGGTCAGCCTCCTGATTAGAGATCAGCAGCTTCAGTGTTGCATTAAAACTGGCACACTACATAAGGCCTCGGACATGGTACAAAATACAGCGCTGAGTCGCATTTTAAATTAAGGTACAAAGATAACATCTTGCAAACACTGTCATTATAAAACTCATTAATTTGACTTCACCAAGCACATACGTGATTGTGTGCCAGATCCAACTCATCATGAGTTCTTACTTATCCAGACTCCAGTTTGTCAGAAGAATAATACCATAACAATAAATGTTATCTTACTACAACTCTTCTACTTGTCATACATAACTGCTAGTAGTACGTGCTTTTTATTGTATGTACTACCGCAACTCAGAGGGAAATAATTTTGTGGAGTGTGGATAATTTTGGAATCCCTTATGTATTTTACATTCTGCTCCAGCTTTATATTTAGGTTTTGTTGTAGCTTGATATGTTCCACTCTCCATTTTTCACCCGGTGTGTATACAAATAGCACCTGATGTATATATCTGCTACACACCACACCACTGGGGAAGGGGGCCAGGAACACATTAGATAATAGAGTATGCACAGAAACTTCAGGACTCTCGTTGGACAGTAATCTTTATGATATGCCTTGGACCAAAGATATAATTTTTTAGTGCATTTGGCATCTCTTTTACACTTACTTCTGTGTTAATAAAGTGCTTTTACACAAGGATAAACATTTTCACTGTATAACTTATCCTTGTCTATGCCACATTTTTAATAGGGCCAGGATTAATCTGAGGGTCAATTCTAGGGACAATTATCAGAGAAGAAGGAAGGATTGACGGGGAGAGGAATTTATAGCAGAGTGGAGTTGCTTCTGTCCTTAAAATCATAGGCTTTAACCTGCCAATTTAAAAGCCTGTGCACTATAAACTACTTTTTCATTTAGTGGAAGGTTTATCGGTTTATTATTTTACAATTTTTGATCAAGGTTAGACTGGAATAAGTTTAAGGTTTAACTCACTGACGAAGTATTGTACCAACAGCATAAATTAAACAAATGTCAGCTTTGTCAAGACTGCTAAAGACCTCCCTGCAAAAAAAAAAAAAATTGAGATGCCATAATGGTACATTGTGGTAATGGTTTTAGTCTTGTTAATGATTTTAAATTGAATTCCCAAGTGGAGCATTAGTCAGTCACCTGTATGTTATTTCCTATTTTGACTATTTGCAGAAGATTTTCAAAAGTGTAATGTGGATTTTTAGAACATTATAACTTCTTCAGTGGAATATATTTATGTCCCATAAAGTTGTATGACTCTGCATCATTTCATTCTTGAACATTAAGTAAACTGATCATGTTAATTCTCCACTAAAATTATTCTTATCAATTCATAAATTGACACAGTATGTGTCTGTTCTGCTTATTGTAATGGAATAGCCAAGGAGAAACCTTTTCACACCCTAGAACTACAATTATAAAATCTTTATCTTTTACAGCAGTACTGTATATTGTGAATATTTTAAAATACCCATGTGGCTTGCTATATTTTTGGAACACCATGCATAACTAACACAAAAAGTAATGATTCATGATCATACATCTGGTAGCCCAATTAGAAAGCATTCAGCATACAAAATCGTTCTGTTGTATAACTGCATTATAAAATTTAAAATGGAGTTCCCATATGAAGATACGGATGAGAGAGAGTTAAAATAATCCCTCTAAAGGAAACATGTTGAATATGTACAGTACACTAAACACAGTTGCACTAAGAGGTATGAACAATGGGATCATGCTTTCAGCAACATCTTTTGTGATACCAACGCAACAGTAGTTAAAGCTTTAGAAAAGCTTTAAACAACTCTGGACACAGTGTGGATTAATAAAACTGTTCATTGATAGACTATGATATAATTTGATTTAACACTCAGATTTAGTTAAAATAATTTTATAAGGAAAGTAAACTCCTGCTGTATTTAAAATGGAGTTTTAAAGAATCATAAATGAAAGATGTTGTGCTTTAAATCTTTATTATAACATTTGTGGCAATAGGTGGCTACTACAGAAATATAAACCCACCCCCCTTAATAGCCACTGTGTTCGTGAAGGCATGGGCAATGCATGTCATGACTGCTATGATTAGCAAGAGATTCGATATACAGTATTAATCACATACCAACTCTCTCATTAACCTAACTACCCCTAGCATGTAAAAGATGCTAGTAAGACAACTCTAATTTTCTTTGTCAGAGAACGCAATTAGCTAGTCATGACATTTAATACCAATAAACAACATGCAAAAACAGAAAAAATGCTGTGAATATTGTTTATGCTTTAATGGTCCTACAAAGTCAAAAGGTCTTCTTCATAAGGGGAAAAAAGAGCAGGATGCGAATAGCTGCATTCAAGAAAATACTCAACCAAAAAGTCTAACCTTGTGTGACTTCTTGAATTTGTCTTTTAAGTACGGTTTTAAAAATGTATCAAAATTCCCCAAAATGTTTATTCTTAAAACTTTATTCTTTGTCCCACAAAGGGCCAGCTTCAACTATGACACAGAAAGAGATCCTTGGTTACTTGAATAATCTTCATCTATCTTAATTTGAATTCCTTTGTTGTTAAAACATTGTACTCCACTATCGACTTATTGGAAAATATGGACGTAGCAAAACTTAGTGTTCTCATGATCGCATCTAAAAACAATTTTCACTTCATTGCATGCCATAAACCCAATGAGCATGGCTCAGCCATGGCTGCCCTGTGGTGTTTTGTAGCTTCTGTAGTTCTTTGAATTATCTTTAGGTGATGATACTGTGTAGGTAAGCTAAATTGTATTCTGACATTATCACTAAAGTCATGCACTTCTGTATAGTACTGTATAAGAAAAGTGCCTGTTGTTTTTTAAGACACCCATAACAATCTCTTCTTCTCATACATTCTTTCATTGCTAGAAAACTTAATATATCAGACACAGTCTTTGTAAACTATGACATATTTATTCAAATAAAAACAGAAATATAGGCCTGGATACATCAAACACCAGCAAATGAAAAGTGCAATAATATCACTTTCTGGTAAAAAAAAGAAAATGCAGAGTTATGGCCAGGACACCTACTATAGCAGACAGGGCGTGTGGCTGGTTAGCTCCGTCCCAAATGTAAGCTAACCAGGCAACAATTTAGCAATAAAACACATAGAAAACCCCTAAAGACCTCTGATAAAGCTGGAGTCTGGACACAAGGAGGGACCTTGGGAGAGCGTGGGCTTGCTTCTCCCTCCTACCTCCCACCCCCCCCCCCCCCATCTCCTGCACATAAAGCCGGTAAATCAGAGCCTCTGCCGGGTGAAGGGGATCAGGCGGTGACCTCCCCAGCTGATGTGCGTCTACACAGGAGTTTTACATCCCCTACGATGGCTGACATGTGCCACTGAGAAGCTGCAATGAAACATAGTAGTACCAACCACTGAATATAATAAAGAGCATTCCTGGGCTGACAGACCCATCACTCCCACATCTCCAACCACATGTAACTCAATAAAATAAAAGACTGAGACAGACTGTCTTCCTCCCAAAGGGTATTATGTAGCCCTTTCCCCCCACCCCCTTCAAAATGAGGTTTGCTGTACATGGATGCATAAGCAGCTTGTTCTGAAATTTAATGCCCCAGGCCTCAATCTAAGCCTATGTCAGCAATCCTGCTCTGACTAACCATCTAAACATAAAAAAAAGCACACACAAGACATACCTACCACGGCTTCAAAAGCTGTTAAAACCATCAAAAAGATGAAGAACCAAACCGAGCTACGAGAATACTTTAAAACACACATGGCCGGCTGACCCCTCAACAGGTAGAGGTAGTAGAGGCCCTCTCCCATGAGCATTAAGACCGGAACCGAGTCCAGAGTTTGAGGTTCCCTCCACTAAGAATGACATACTTATCCTCTTCAATAAAATGGAATCCCTAATCCAAATGGCAGTGAAGGATCTTAAGGAAGAGATATCCTCCCTCTGGGAACACACCAGCTCTCTAGAAACAAATCTGGACACTATATTTACCCGGCAATCACTCATGGACGTGGAGCTTAAAGAGGTGAAGTCCCACCTCCTGGACATTAAAGACAGACAGGAGGATGCATAGAACAGTGACAAACGTAACAATCTCTGGATTCGGGGGATCCCGGAATCTGAAATAGATATTGAGGTGTTCATGGGAAGGTGGCTAACAGCAGCCCTCCCATATTTTACCGAGGAATCCCTTGCTCTCGACAGATGTCACAGGGCCCTGAGAATGAGACCCCAGCCGGGAAATAGATCAAGGGACATGGTTCTGAGATTCCATTATTTTAAAACAAAGGAAGCCTTCAGCATGGCAAAAAGTGGAGCTGGCGACCTCGGGGTCCAAAATATAACCATGCAGGTCTACGTGGTTCTTGCACCCCCCACCTTTGCCAAAAGAAGGAATCTCTGTTGGGTAACGACATAGCTAAGGGATTACAATATTAAATATAGATGGACATTTCCTTTAGGGCTCATGATGGTTAAGAATGGAAGACTCCAGACATTCAGAAACCTGGAGGATAGTGAAGCCTTCCTTGGCTGCCTGGGCCTGGGTATTCTTTATTAAAGTGTACCTTATAAGATGTTTTACAATTACTATAATGCTCCATACAGTCACCCAGGGCATCAGCGTAGACGCCGGCATGTCTGTATAGAGTCCTTAGTTAAAAGAGGAGAGGACCGTTTGGTGGGCAAAGAAGGGCTAATTGCCAGGTCAAGAGAACAAAGGGCACCCTGTGGGGACACCTTTTGTCTGCCCAGCGGGTGGCATTGGGTTAGCTGGGGAAAGATGACGAGCGTAGGTGCTTTTCCCATTGGCTAATTCATATTTCCCGCCCACCCTGCTTTTTGAACCGGTTTGGCACGTCTCCTCCTCTGACATCAGCCTGGAGACGAGCCCCTGTTTCTATTGGCTGGCGGGGAGGAATTCCCACACTCTGATTGGTCGCTCCTCCTTCCTCCATGCTGAACATAGCTCAGCGGTGGGTATGTAAAGAGAAACCCCAGTCAGAGAACCAGACGATTTTGTGGCTTGAGTTGATGAAGCTAAGGCAGGCTTTTCAAAGTTGCTCTGTCCCAAATAGCAGAGCAACCAGCTTTGTTTTGAAGCTAGGAACGTCTGCCCTGCAGAAACTAACTCAGACGCGAGAACCAAGTTCTCATCTGAGAACATAGCGAACGCGGTCAGCAGTTACTGCCTACAACAATTCCAGGAATATCAGGACTAGGTCCCGGTCAGGAGTTTCTGCTGAATCTTCGTCCAGGACATCTGGAACAAGGTTCCAATCAGAGTTAGCCCTTGCAAGCGGGCGCTCTGCACCTAGGAAAAGCTATATTTCATACCTCAGACCCCAGTAAGTGTGTACATTTCTGTATTTTGTGTTTTGTTGTATTTCTGTTGTTTCATCCAAATAAACCCAATTTTATTTCACTGCCTTGTTTTGAATGTTTTGCCTATTGAATGATCCCAGAAATATAAATGTGTTAAAGGATCTGGTCTACCGTGACAGCGATGAAAACTCGTCCGTTTAATAACCGGAACAAAGCAACCTGCATTTTTCAGTCAATCTGGAAGATGCAATGACAAAGGAAGAAGTATGAACATTTAAAGGAATTTGTGATTCCACTCCAATCATTCTACCGTGCCCACATTTTACGAAACAGATTTCTTGCTATGAAAGGAGCCGCTATAAAAATTCAGTCTCTGACTAGGATGAGACAGAACTGTATTCACTATCACACCCTGAGAAAGTAATCACTGGTTATCCAGTCTAAATAAATATATGCCTCGAGAAAGAGAGGCCCAATACTAAAAGTCTGCCGACTGCAAAGGAAAGATACAGTGGGGTACAGCCAGAGTTGGTGAGAACTCCATCAAGGTTGAGGTGCTCGAGATTAATGGGGTTTCATCTTCTAAGTACCATATAATTGCCCAAAAGGGGAAATCAAAAATTTGGAAGGCCGACAATGGGAAAGACACACAAAGCGTTAAAAGGAAGTTTGGAATTTGATGGACTGGAAGTCAAAGAAAAAAAAAACATGTGTTTGGACTAACCGATTAGGTTACATGTTCGGACTATGTCACGGACAGCTAAGCCTTGCAACGTAATTCGCTAGTTCAGTTATACAGCTGTATAGCTGTAGCGGCCATTATTTAAAAAAATCACGGAGTCGTTGTCGTTGGATCTGCTGTATTCCACACAGTATTAATTTTGCATTCCTGCGTCATGCTGTATTCACGCCACCCAGCAGCCACAGTTGATCCATGGTTGGTCAGTTTAATTTAATGGTTTCGGATTTAATTGGATGCAATTCTTGGCGTATCCGCCAGGTGGCAGAAATTCATGAATTGTAATGAACTGTAATATGTACAGTGCTTGTGCTACTGTGCTGACTTGCAGGTGTTTAAAAAAACAGATAAAAACCATGTCTACCACTGTGGTCCATTGTGAATTGACCTTGGTACTTGATAACCATGAAGAAGTTATCAATTTTAGGCATTTCGTAATAAAAACTGTAAAACTCAATGCTCTGTGTCTTTTTTTTTTACATTCTTTCTCCTGCACAATTGCTGACTGGACACAATGAGTACACCACAGACATATAAAAGACCTGATTGTACTTATGCATTTTTTATTTGTTCTGCAATTAATGCTGTAGCAGATAACATGGCGACTGTAGCCGAAATTTATGAATATATCATATTTGATTTTTACAAATTTTCACCTGACGCTGTGTGTGGACGCGTGCGATAAGAAAAAAATTAAGTAGCGATCCGTATTTTTTTTCCGTATTGAACCCAGAGATAGAAGAGGGTATTGGTGTGTGGTACCAGATTTTTCCGTTATGTTTGATCATGGAAACTTCAAAAGGAGAAAGTCCGGTTGGAATCCATATAAGATTTGTCAATCAAAATCCAGCAATCGAACAGCGCCGGCAAGAGCTCCTGCACCGGCGCCTGCACCGGTTTACAATAATGGTCCGACCGTCAGTGAAAATCTGGTGAACGGCAATCCTTGCTATCTGTCCCCGCCAGAATACCTGCAAAACTTCCAGCCTGAGCCTGATTTCACGTGCAGGTACCAGCAAGCTTGCATGTACCAAAAAGATTTCCAGCTTCATCAGCTTTACTACAGATGTCTACTACTTATCAAAAACATGGTTCACATTATGGTTTCTTTAAATCAGTCCTTCAAAAAGTAATGTTTCCTGCCAGGGACAAAGGACTTTTAGAGCCCAGATGAATTAATTGAGAAACCCCTCAGCCTACATCTGCATCTCTCCAAAGATGGACAGCCTTTGGTGGCAGATAAATGGCAGACAAAGGGTGTCAGGCAATTAATGCCGTTTGCTAATGTTTGTTAATGGTACAGCTGCTCTGTTACAATCCCAAACACACAAAACTTCTTATCCCCTGTACCCTATGTTTTAATTTACTATTCCTTATAGATTGTTAGCTCTACGGGCAAGGCCTATTCCAACAGAACACATTGCAGGCCTAGCCTACCTCTTCTAACATCATTTAACCTTGTCTGTAACTGTTACTGCCAATAATCATATATTATCTCTAACTATTCATGAAATATCTGTAAATTGAATGTTTTACTACTGTACATTTAACGCAACCATATATTATCATAATTCTATGCCCAGGACATACTTGAAAATGAGAGGTAACTCTCAATGTATTACTTCCTGGTAAAACATTTTATAAATAAAAATACATTTCAAACATTTCATTAATTGTGAAACATCAAATATCACCTATTTGTTGAATTATAAATTATGTTCATTATGTGGGAGGCACTATTAGGTCTTTAAAAGTGTGTATCCGGGAGCACACAAACAATATTGAGAGACTGGAGGAATATTCCCCTGGATTCTAAATATTTAATTGTACATGATCAAGCTGATTTATCCTTTTTTTTTTTTTCAGGGGATAGAGAAGGTCAGAACTAATATTAGAAGAGGAGATGTGTTAAAATGAATGTGAATGTGTGAAGTATTTTGAATATTCCAATTGGATACTAGGGCTCAATTGGGACTAACTAACGAAATGCATGTTTCTTGCTTTTCTTGAAGTTCCATACTGTGCTCTCTGATTAAATTAATTAACAAAACAAATTCCTCAACAACTTGCATTGAATATAATTATAATTGTATGTACACAACATTGCATAGATAATTTTGTTTTATCTTCCTGATTAACATGATAATGATATGTGGATAACCATGTTGCTTTTTTTGTGAAGCGTAGGTTGTTCCCTTTGGAACATATTGTATTGAGTTATATCCAGTCCTGGTTTTGTGCGCTTCACTTGTAGGGTTTGTTTTGTTCTGTATTGTGGGAGGGGTTGATCATTATAAATGTTTGTGTGATATTTGTAACATTCATGCATCTGAGAAAGTGCTCATGAGCATGTGAAATGCATTAAGCTATGATACAGTATGCTGTTTGTTCTAATTTCTGTTCAATAAAAATGCCAACCTTTAAACAAACTTTCATTGTTGCTTTGCATGGTGTGGCGCTGATAAGGAATATTTTCTTATAAGTGTAACCCTTCTTAAATGGCTCAGATTAACACCTGCTGCTGAGGTGGGGGCCTAAGTCCTCCTCTATGATATGTCACAGGTGGCTTTAGGTCAGACAACTGGTGACAAACTACAGTAGTATTTATGGTATAACAGCATTTATAAATAAAGTTGCAATGGACGCTCTGATACCTTAACAGAAGGATCGCAATATACGGTACATTCACATAACAATGATAACATAACACTCCCCATTAAACGCTGCACTGGTGTATGTCAGGGTCTGTTGCTGAGAGCCCCTAATCAAGGGTATCAAGGCCTGTGTAATGGTACAGCACACCCTTGGAGCTCTTAACAGTGTATTATTGTAGTAGGTTTGTACTTCGCAAAATACATTGGTACCCCTTTAAACTGCTTGCATCAATGATCCCCTCTGATAGGGGCTGATTCACAAATCAGTGATAAAATCAGTGCTTTTGAGTCTGACAATGTATTTTTTTTAAAGACATGAAGCCAAAAGCGGGATGCACTAAGAAGTGAAGGCCATTTTTAATGTCCGATAAAAAAATGCACTATCGTGCGACCTGTTTTTTGTGTAAATTTCTATAGCGCGATAGCTGAGAGAAAAAACTGCAGCCTGTAAGAGCTGCATGGAGACGCTGCATCTCCATGCACGGCTTTTACAGGCGATCATGCAGTAAAAATATTGATTTTGATAATAGTGTACATGAGCAGGGGTCTCCTGAGCTGAACCGCATTAGTTTCAGCCTTGGGGACCCCCTACTTCCCAAGATACAGGCCCCGATATGGGGTGCCGGTATCCCCTGTGCTTTTAAATCTTCTGCGTCACGTGACCATTGGATTTAAATCCTGCAGGGGGATACTGGCACCCCATAACAGGGCAAGTATCTCAGGAAGTAGGGGGTCCCCGAGGCTGAAACCAATATAGTTCAGCTCAGGAGACCCCATGTTCATGCACAATATTAATAAAATTAACATTAAAACAGCTTCATTATCTTTAGCGGATAGCCGATAAGGCAATGAAGGGGTTAAGGTACCCACCTGTGAGGCCTAACCACCAACCCCGGGCCCACTATACCCACAATCTACCCATTGATTGGCATAGTGGTACATCATACTCATATAATATGGACATGATAAGCCACTATAGCAATCAATGATCACCCTAATAAAAAAGCATGAAGGCCAAAAATACACAATATTAATAGATAGACACAGGTACCTAAACACCCCAATTCAATAAATAAAAGCACTAGCCAACCAATTAAATGAATAAAAGCACTAGCCAACCAATTAAATACATAAATAAAAGCAACCAATCAATTTAAGAAATAAAAGCACTAATCAACAAAACAATTTATTAATTTAAACCAATAGCCAACAAATCAATTAATTAATAAAACCACTAGCCAAGACATCAATTAAAACCAGTAGCCAACAAAATAAATAATTGGAGGCGCATGCGCGATGGCAAAGAGTATGGACGCATAGGTTTACTGCTCTGTGCCTCGCTCAAGAAATAAACGATAAAAAAAAACACAGAAAAGAATAAAATACACTACACACAGCACAGCTAGAACACACAACAGTCCAGGATGTCCAAAAGAGGATTGCGAGTCACAAGGAAGAAGGGGCTGCCCGAATATTTTGGCAGAGCTCGGCCGAGCAGCGCGGAGTCAGAAATGGCGCCGATTTCAAACGCGGGCTCGGAGACGGAGCAAGACAGAGAAGGGGAAGAAAACAACAGCCAGGCCCTGATGCCAGTTCGGCAATGTGACTTCATGCGGCTCTACAAAGATCTGTGATACATGTTACAAGCCGAGATGAGAGAGCTCAAAAAAGAGGTAACAGGACTTGGAGAAAGGACTGGTGTCCTCGAGATTAAAGTAGATCAGTCCATCAAAGCCATCAAATGGCAGGATAAAAAGACTGTGGATTTACAGGCACAAATAAATGATATCCGGGACAGACAGGAGGACGCAGAGAACCGGGATAGAAGAAACAACCTGCGGGTTAGAGGAGTGCCAGAGACAGTCCTGGACTGTGATGAATACATCACTCGGTGGATGGAATCGATACTACCGGAGACGCAGCAGAGCCTGCTGATTATGGATCGTTGCCACAGGGCACTAAGGGCCAAACCACTGCAGAATGAACAGCCAAGGGATATAGTGATCAGGCTGCACCACTATTGGAGGAAGGAGGCAGTGCTCCAAAAAACGAGGCCACTGCCAGCAGTGGAGTTTGAAGGGGCCCGCTTACTTATATTCCAAGATCTAGCCCCGGTAACACTGGCTCTACGGAAGAACTTAGGCCCAATAACCAAAGCACTGAAAGACAACGGTGTGCGATACCGGTGGACCTTCCCCTTTGGCCTGTCGGTAACAAGGGGCGGCAAGACCATGATCATGAGGGAACCGGAGGAAGGCACTGCCTTCATGCACAAGTTAGGGCTAGGGGAGGCCCCCGCACACACGAGCCCCAGTGAACCAAACCGGGACCCAATCTGGTCGCAAAGCCCCAAATCTCCAAGAGAGAGACAGGACAATTAAAGACTAAATATACAAAAAAATAAAGAAAGTTCGGTATTTACTCTGTTACCAAGTTTGAAATGATCCCAGCAGTTACAGACATGTTGTGCTACATATCAGCCAGTTCTAAGGTGATAAACACACGCCACCACAGACTCACTAACCGCGACCTGCAAAAGAAATAAGTGTACCTGGAATCGCTGGCCTTCAATCCCAAGGTAATGAAAACATGGTCCGAAAAAATGGCGGTGCAGATGGAGGCATCCCTGGATCCACGGTGAACCGCAGGAGCAGGAAGGTAAAGGACGGCAGGAACCTGGAGAGAGCGCGAACACCTCCGTCCGGTCGAGAAACAGAATCCAAAATGGCGGCGGAGCGGAAGGACGTCATCACCCCGAGTCGGAAGATCGGATGCCATCTTGGAGGTGGCAGTCACGGGAGTAGAAGGCGGGCGCGGAAGACGTCAGATGGGGAGAGGCGATGAGGAGAAGGATCCCAGAGGTGGCCGAACAATGGCAGACCGGCTTTTTGCCTTGTGGAAGAGGAAGAGACTGGCGGGAGAGAGTAGCGGAGGAAAGAGGAAGCGACGGGAGCTAGGAAGGGAATAGTAATAGTGGAGTAGGGAGGGAAGAAGGCAGTACACAGCGGAAAGGACAGCGGAAGATGATAATGAAGGATAGAGTAGGTTAGGCGGAAAGGGGAGCTAAGGAGGAGATAGGCAGGTAAGGGGATAAAGAGGAAGGGGAGTAAGGAAGTAAGAGCTGGGGAAGTGATGAAGCGGGCGGAGAAATGAGAGTAGGAGGAAGTTAAGGCAGGGAGGCAGCAGGTGTACAGAAGGGTCAAGTAGATAGATAGAAGGGTAGCGCAGGTGATAAGGGTAGGGATGGGTAACATTAGAGAGGAAGAGGCTGGCCTAGTTAGAGTGAAATATGGGAGCTGGAATGAGACAAAGCTAGAAGAGAAGCTAGGCAAGGAGCAGACAGTCGGAAGCAACAACGATCGTAGCAATGAACACCAAAGCGACAGGGGGCCCAGGTGAGAAGGAAAGACTAGGGAGGAAGGTGCAGGATTCAGGAGCAACGGTGGTGGATCAAGGGTTTTAGGGTGGGATCAATAAGTTTATACGTGGTTTTAGTTTAAAGCTTAAGTTGTAGAGCGGGGCAGGAGAAGAGGGAGGTCCTACTCAAAAGTCCGCTTGGGCCGCACGTTAGGAGTGAGGAGTGAGGCTCTTCGCTGGCCTAACGAAGTCCTTGGAGCCATCGCATCCGGAGGAGACTACACGCACTCCAGGATGTCGGAACTAGCCCCGAAGACCGGGTTGGAGCTCAAAGGCAGCAGACTCGGAGCCAGAGGAGGAAAGAGGAGGCGCCGAGAAATGCCATTCTATGTGAAATGTTGTCTTGTGTTTATGTTCCCCCAGGTTCCCCCATTTGTGTGTTCCCCATTCATTGTTTCCTCAGGGAGGCGGGCCAGGAGGAGTGAAGAAAGAGGAAGCGGAGAGGATCAGTTACATGCGAGACTAGTAAGATTACGACAGATCAAAAGGCAGAAGTTCACAAATGAGTAAGGAAATAGTATTAATTTCACACAACGTTAAGGGTTTCAACAGCCCAGCTAAAAGAAGGATTGCATTCAGGGACTATAAGCGGAAGGGGGCAGAAATTCTGTTTATGCAAGAGACACACTTTTCAAGGAATAATAGGCCCAAGTTTCTAGATAAAGATTTCCGGACGAGTTTCTTGTCCTCGGCACAAGTTAAAAAAAGAGGGGTAGCCATCTTAATCCATAACAGACTACCATTCATAGCTGACAGAACACACACGGACAGGGAGGGACGGTACATAATAGTAACCGGGACTATCCAAGCCCACCCCATCACTCTGGCGACAGTATACGCCCCATGCGAATCTTCCACTGACTTTTTCAATGTATTTTTTTACAAGTTCCGCAAAGTAGCGAAAGGCAATATCATATTGTCAGGAGACTTGAACCGAGCACTTAACACTGACCTGGACAGATGTTCTAACACTACCAAGGCCCACAGACAGGACATACTAACAATATCGAAAGGGTTGAAACATTGCCAACTCTTGGATATCTGGAGGGAACAACACCAGGGAGTGAAGGAAAATACGTACTACTCCCACCCAGATTACTTCCTTGTGTCTAATAGATTGGTTCCTGGGGTTACTCGCTCAGAGATACATGATATTTCATGGTCTGACCATGCATCTATAGAGCTGCGATGCACCTTAATTCCGCTAGACAGACCTAGAGCGAATTGGAAACTAAATGAGATCCTTTTAAAAATACCGGATTTAGAAAGAGAGGTGGGGGAAAAAATCAAAGAATATTTTCTGGAGAATGAGGGGAGTGTAGCCACACACTCCACGTTGTGGGAAGCCCATAAGGCAACCCTCAGGGGGATACTAATGAATTTGGATGCCAAACGACAAAGGGAAAGAGAGAAAAAGATAAGAGAGTTAGAAAAACAATTAGCAGACCTATCAGCCATTCATAAAGCGAGCAAGCAGGTTCATATCCTGAAACAATTACTAGATACCAAAACAAAGCTCAATCTCCTGCTCTCCTCCCATGCAGAGAAGGAAATGACTTGGTCTAAGCGCAAATTTTATGAAAAAGCTGACAAGCCAGATACCCTACTTGCCAACAAGCTAAAAAATAAGCTTCCAAAGTCCCACATTCACGCGATACGGACCCAGAGTGGGGTACTGACATCAATTCCTGGGAAAATAGTAGAAGAATTTAAAACTTACTATGAAAAACTATATAATGGAGATAAAGTCAACCACAACCTAAAAACACAAGAGATGTTACAAACATTTCTGAAAGAGGCAAAACTACCCACATTGAGCAGGGGAGAGAGAGAAGCACTACAGGCTGACTTCACCTTAGAAGAGCTATCAGAGGTAATTAAGAACCTAAAACCAGCTAAGGCGCCGGGGCCGGGCGGCTTCTCGAACCTATATTACAAACAATATCTGAAATTATTAGCCCCCACACATGTTAAGATTATTTAATAAGATCCTAGCGGGGGCTTCCTTCCCAACTCAAATGCTACAAGCCTCAATTTCAATGATCCACAAACCTGGAAACGACCCGGCAGACTGTAAGAGCTACCCGCCTATATCTCTGATTAATTTCGACATTAAAATATACTCCAAACTCATAGCCAACAGAGTGGGCAGCGTTCTTCCCAGGCTGATTCATATGGATCAAGTAGGGTTTATCGGGGGTAGGCAAGCGGCAGACAACACCAGGAGAATAATTGATTTAATTGATCTGGCCGAGCAGAAAAATATTCACTACATGGTGTTAAGTCTGGACGCTGAGAAATCCTTCGATAGAATAGACTGGCCCTACCTAACAGCAACGCTTGGAGAGTTTGGTTTTGAAGGATGCCTCCTAAAAGCCATTATGGCACTATACGATGGTCCAACGGCACGGGTGAGACACCAAGGATTCTCCTCCGAGCAATTTAACATTAGAAGCGGAACAAGACAGGGGTGCCCGCTGTCCCCATTGTTGTTTGCCCTTTGTATTGAGCCCCTAGAAGCCCACATCAGACATAGCCCAGACATAGCGGGAATTTCGATTGGTGACCAACTACACAAAATAGCCCTGTATGCAGATGACGTCATTTTGACGCTGTCAAAGCCTCTCACATCCCTGCCCAATGTATTTGGGATCTTAAGTAAATTCAACCAAATCTCGAGCTTTAAAATCAATCAGGCCAAATCGGAAGCCCTCAACATAAATCTACCCAAAGAGGTGGAGAAATTGATAGAAATAAACTTTAATTTCAAATGGCAACCCTCCGCAATCAAATATTTAGGGGTATATATTACACAAAACGATATACAAAGCCAATTTTCCCAGGTTAATTAAGACTTTGAGAGAGGATCTCCGAACATGGATGAAAGGCAGTATCTTGTGGATTGGGAGGATTCGTAGCGTGAAAATGAACCTCCTCCCGAAGATGTTATATCTTTTCCAGAGTCTACCTATACCTATAGTAATGGCAGACATCCTCTCTCTACAGTCCCAAATTATGAAAGTCATATGGAATAAGAGAAACCCAAGAATTGCAAAGGGGATCTTAAAGAGACCCACCATAAGAGGAGGACTAGTAGTACCTTGCTTGATAGCTTACTACAAAGCGGCCCAACTAAGTCAAATTACACAATGGCCCATGGACCCACACCTAAGGAGATGGGTAGAATTAGAGAAACGCTGTTGTGCACCTATCGATATACATAATTTGATCTGGATACCCAAGAGAGGATTAATCAGGATGGGCACGCCACTTCAGACCATAGTCAGTTTACTAAAGGTATGGGAGGCCACTAAATTCGGATGCAATCTAACCTCCAAGGACTCACTTATGACACCGATTATTGGCAATCCAGACTTCGCTCCAGGGATGAATAGAAATAATTTGCTAGTTTGGGAACAGTCGGGTATTACACGGCTCAAGGATCTGGAGGGCAGCAAATATATACAAACATTTGACCAAATTAAGTCCACAAAGGCGATATCAAATAAGGAATTTTTTAGATACCTTCAGATCAGAGATTTCTATAACAAAACCCCAATCAGACCTGCAAGAACAAATTTTGAGCATCTGTGTTCTAGGGGAACGGACACAAGGGGACTGACATCTAGAATGTACAGGGAAGTGATCTGTCCAGAGACCCCCAATGACCAACGACTCACGTACATTAGACAGTGGGAATCAGACTAGAACGAGACGCTAGAGGACGAGGACGAGGAATGGGACAAGATCATACAGGGAGCGGTGAAAAGTTCAATATGCACCACATTAAAGGAGAACACATATAAAGTCCTTATGCGCTGGTATTGCACCCCGTTAAGGTTAGCTAAATTTGTCAGGGGCTACTCCCCTCTCTGCCCAAAGCAGTGTGGGGAGGTGGCGGATTTGCAACACATGCTGTGGTCCTGCAACAGAGTGGCCCCGGTTTGGGAACAAATTCGAGATTGGCTACAGAGGATTCTCGGCTTGGAGATCCCCCTGGACCTGTGGGTGTTCCTTTTGGGCAGGCGGATCCAGGGTATATAAAATGTGACGCATAAATTGATCGCGCATTTGGCAACAGCCACGAGATGCGAGATCGCAGCATTATGGGAGCAACAGGAAGTACCAATCATCCCCAAAATTAGAAATAGGATTTGGCATGCCGGATGGAACAATTAACGAGTCTAGTTAATGACACCGGCGAAAACTTTCTAAAAGTCTGGACGCCATGGCTGGCACAGACAGATATCCCTGGGGTAAATACCACAGCAATATTCCAATGATAGTAACAAATGCATTATCCTTTGAGGGCAAAGAGACACAACACCACATAGCGACGGAAAGGTAGGCAGACATCAGACGATCACACAAAGAGTAGAGAAAAGCAGGGCACAAGCAGAAACCCACTGGGACAAAGATGGAACAGGGCACCACAGGAACCCAAGACGGATCCAAAAAGCCTCAGCGGTCGGCATCATAGCTCCCCTTCGCACACTGATTCCTCCTACCCCCCTCCCCTTCCCCCCAGGTCCTATGTCATGTATGTCTGGTGTGTCGCATCTAATGTGCTAGGTAATCCCCAATGTCTGTCATGTTTAATTACTGTGTTCATTGTTCTATTAGGAAAAGAAACGGTGTACTCTACAATGGGTTGTGATATATTGTATGCTTGAAAACACCAATAAAAATTGAATTTTGAATTGAAAAAGAAATAATTAATTAAAAATGCTAAACAATCGGAAAATGAAATAAAAACAAGCCAAATTACAAACAATTTTAAGCCAAACAATAAACAGAAAACTAAAAAACAACAATCAATAGAAAAAAAGCATTTGCCAAAAAAAGAACTGGCTGTCACTTTATTGATCTGTACCCGAAATGGCCACAGATTAATGCATTATCAGTCAATGGGGAATGCAAAACATAAAAAGAAAAAAATACAATTAAAAAAACAGTAAAAATAAAATTACATACATTCAATATTTTTCTTACCTTTAGAAGCGTTGACTCTCCGAATCTCGGCGATTCTACAAGCTCTCGTACGTGATGTCATTAAAGTCAATCCACCTTGAAGATCCGGAACAGGTAAAAGGTAACAAAATTCTTCTTTTCTTTTATCTTCTATCACTGTTTTCTTTCTTCATCTGTCATTATATCTTACCTTTGTCTGCGATGGAGGAAGAAAAACAGATAACAGATGTGGTCAGAAAACTAGGTTTGTTTGTCCTGGGAGAGAGCAGATTTGAAATAAGATAGGATACATTTGTAATGAAGGAACTCTGTGAGAGTCCTTCAGAGGAGTGAGTACAGGAGAGGAGCATACATGTTTGGCAGTTTAGCCATGGTCTGAAGTTAGAAGGGTGAGTATGGCAGAGATAAAAAATTACATGTAGATCAAGGGAGGAGGATAAGGCAGATTTGTAGTTCATTACCAGGTTATAAATGTCTGTAGCAGAGAAGAGAGGGAGGCCAGCAAAGTGGAGTCAAGAGCCAGTAGATTAATGGAATGCAAATCTCTGTAGAAATGAGGAGTACAGGGAGGTGAAGAAGAGGAGTACTGAGAGAGAATAAATGAGATGAGGTGCTGGTCATAGAAGGAAAGAGAGAAATCGAGAAAACAAAGAGACATTTTTTGTGTGAAAATCAGATAAATGTAATGGCCTCCTTGTGGGTGCTAGCTGCAGTCCATTGGTGAAGGTCAAAAGATGAGGTTAGAAAGAGAGAAAGCGGGAAGTCTGAGGAAGAAAGGATTTATCAATAGGGCATTTGAAGTCCCAAGGAGCAGAAAAGGGTAGTCTGAGAAGAGAAAGAAAGAGAGCCAGGATTCAAAGTCTGAGAGAAAGAAAGGAGGGTGAGTAGAGGCAAGTGGGCGATAGATGACCACCACCTGGAGAGGGAGAGGAGAAAAAAGACTAACTGTATGAGCCTCAAAGGAAGGAAAAGAAAGAGATGGAGGAATAAGAAGGTTTTGGTAACAGCAGATTTACGAGAGGAGGAGCCCCACATATCCACACCTGCAATCAGGGCACAGAGTGTGGGAGAAGAAAGGCCAAAATAAGAGAGGGCAGCTTCAAGTGCTAAGTCAGGCTGGATGAGCCAAGTCTTGATTATAGCAAAAAGAAGCTGATTGAGAGAAAAAGAAGCCATGTACAGGAAGGATCTTGTTAGTGTAGTCGTGTCCCCCTGCCCCCCCCCTCACACCCCCAACCCCTTACCTCCGATGTGGGCGTGGGGAAGGGGAGATTTTGTTGCGGCTGCCAGGCGGGCTGCAGAGAGGTGTCGGGTGCCACTGGAATGGCAGTTGGACCCGGCACAGGAAATTGTGGTTGCGAGCAGGGAGAGGGAGCTCTGTTGCGCTGGAGACTCCATGATGCACCCAGCTAGCAGGGGCCGCCATGACAGATATGTGCACATGTGTAGAAGGGCCCAACATCTCGGCAGAGAGCAGGAAACTTGTGCATGCATAGGGGACTCTGAAGAGAGGCGGCCATGTTGTATATAGCTCTGCAAGGGAACTACATATCCCAGAATTCCCTGGGGCGGTCATATCAGGTAGCACAGCTCAGCCAATAGGGCACTTTTGGAGCACGAGGCATCAGTTGGAGCCAGGACAGACAAGAGGAAGGTATGGTCTGAGTGTCAGTGGCACTCAGACTAGGCCAGAGAATCCCCTTAGGTCCCAGATAGGCCCCAATCACGTGTAGCTTGTGGCTGCTTCAGGGAAGGCCCCTTAGATGGGGACGCTTCCCCATAGTACTGCTTAGTGTCAGGGACACAGTGAAGATGCTGTGCGGTGATCACGGCCTACGGTCTGGTATCAGACCACCCCGACGGTATCAGAGACTCTTAAAGGTGGGACCCTCCTACCGTAGACAACCCAACGCAGACGCAGACGCTATCGCGGACGACAACGTCGCTGGATCAGCGGATCCTCATCGCTAAATCGGCCGCATCGAGGACAGGAGTACTCGGAAGGTACAGTACCTCAACAAAGTGCACCAACGGTTCACGAGGTAGCGCTACTCCATACACTTTTGGGTGGGCCCGGACATTTGGGAAAAAAGACATCCGGGTATTTGTGCCTATAATTTAATGACTTTGGAAACACTCATTGGTGGTACTGAGTTGGCGTGTTCACTGTACTGTGTGGTGGAGCTATGTTATATGTGCTGTCAGTAAAGGCTGTTATTATATACTGTGTGTGTTTACTATTACTATTGGTTCCTGTGAGGGGCTCCTCCCAATGTGCTGGGATCCCTCGTAGGTGGAGGCACTGCACAGAGGTGATAATTATACCACCCCAGGCTCCCAATGGCAGAGTATCAGGCCCTTTGTGACCCAACAGGTAACGGCAGTACTGGTAGTCTCTTGTAATGCCTGTATGCCCGCAGACCTGGCCAGTCCCCAGTACTGAGGTGGGTAAGGGTATAACACGCACCCACAGCAGTGAGGGTGTGCCCGGAGTGTGGTAATGCGTTGCCGGGCCTGGTGAGAAAGGGTTAACGTATACTTGCTGAGTCCGGGGTGCCAGAGGTCAGAGTATAATGTCCAAGTGCCAGAGTTCAAGGATTGGAGAGAGCAGCGTGGTGATGTCCGTAAGCCAGAGTTCAAGGGTTTGGAGATAGCAGTGTAGTGATGTCCGTAAGCCAGGGTTCAAGGGCAGGAGAAGGTAGAGTAGTCAAATCCAAAGCAGAGTTGAAGTTCAAGCCAGGGGAATCCAAACGAGAGTAGGGACAGGAAACAAAGCTGCAACAGACAAAGGAGCTAAGCATAGAGACTGCACACACAGGAGCTACAGGAAAGCTATGCAGAGCAATGACTGAAGGGACAGAGTGGGGTTATAAAGGAAGGAGGGCCAATAGGTATGAGGGGAGGAGCAGAGGGTTGAGTGAGAGTTTGCAGGGATAGGTCAGAGAGAGCAGGGGAGGAGACAGGGAGATAATTAAAAGAAATTACCTGTAAGCCACGGGGGGCAGAGCTAACGTTCGGGGAGGCCGGCTGTAAGGCTGCTATGCGTGTCACAGGGCGTGAGGGATGTACCGCCGGGGAGACGCTTGGAAGTGGAGGCAGAAGGAAAGGAGAGGCGGAGGAGCCAGGTAAGACAGGGGCTGGGGTCATAGAGGCACGCCGAGCAATGCGCGCACCACGGGGGGTAAGGAGTGAGCGGGAACGTGTGCGCACAGTGTGAGAGATGCGCACGTGACCCGAACGCGCGTCTGGGCACGCAGAGCGCGCCGCAGAGGAATGGCCGCGAGCGGAGGCAGGGAAGGGGCAGGAGTGTATGGAAGAAGGGAAAAGAGGTGTCGTGGGAACTGGGGTGACGGGGACACGCTAAGAGGCACGAGTCCCCCGATCAGTTACATCTCTTTAGACAGGGTGAAGGACGACTACATTTGGAGGCACTGCTGAGATTCAGACCTGGGGTGCCCGAACTTAGCTTACTAAATTATGTTGTCCCCCCTATCATTACCTTCCTGCCGGGAGGTCTATGAATGGGCGTTGAAGAGGCAAGTACCAACTCAACAGACGCTTGCTGTTGGACATATCCCCACCAACATCTCCTTATATGACATATGCATACTACTGGGTCAGTACCCAGGCCTAAGGGACATAAAAATCCTAAGCTGCCGCACAGACCCAGACAGAGTATGGTGCTCTGTGTTAGTAAGTGGCGGACACGACTTAGTAGAAGAAGGAGTCCCACCCACCTTATGGCTCCATGGAGCGCTAGATAGCGGGTGTCATATCATCTGCCCCGAAATGCACGTGAAGGTGGAGCCCCTTAGTTCTTCCACAGACTTGCAAGAGGTTGCTATGTGTATGTCTCCACCTTCCTCAGGAAGGCCTTGCGGGAGCGAAATCAGTGTTATATCCCGTAGCAGCCGCCACTTGAGTCCTGGCAGTTCCAGCTCCAGCTCTTAGATGACATATAGATGCTTGTGGAAGCCATACAGCAGTTGGGAGTCAACAAGAATGAGTCACCTCACTCGAAGCACTACCGTAAGCTGAAAACCTTTTCAGGTGACAAACCCACTCCAGCCAGGGAAGAGGACTTCAGGGCCTGGAAGGACTACACCCTACAAGTTCTATAAGAATGGTCCTGCCTCGACACTGTGAAAAGACAGCGGATAATGTAGTGTCTAAGACCTCCCGCATCCACGATGATGAAAATGTACAGGGACCAAAATGCAGATGTCACGGCCCAAATGCTGACGGCCTCACTGACGTGGACCTACGGCTTAGAACAAGACGAAAGCTAGCCCATGTCCAATAGTACTATCATCTACGCCAGATAGAGGGGAAAGAACTATCTGAATTTATTCAGTGGATTCAGCTGGTTTTGTGGGACTTAAACTCTCATCAAATCATCAAGACCTCAGAAGTAAACGAGTACCGGCAAAAAAAATTCTTACGGGGTGCAATACCCATCCATCACATCATTGTAATGATTCAGTGCTCATTACTGCAAAGGGGATCCTCCTACCCTGAAAGACCTCCCGGCCCTGATGAAAGAGCATGAAGCTTATGCGCGTCTGCACACCCCTAAGAAGCCTAAAGAATCTCGTAAGGAAGAGACTTCTTCATCTCCGCTCAGGACTTTGCTGACTATTTTAAGGAAAAGGTGGAATCCATACGTCAGAACATCCCCTCTGTTTCTTCCTCCCATCCTACACCTCTTCCTAACTCTCCTCCTGCCTTCCTTGACTCTTTTTCCACTGTCTCAGAGGAGGATGTGTCGCTGTTGATCGCCTCTTCTCCCTCTACCACTTGCCCTCTTGACCCCATTCCCTCCCATCTCCTAAAACCTCTTGCTCCTACTATAATCCCTACGCTCACGCACATTTTTAACTCCTCCCTCTGCTCTGGAACCTTTCCATCCTCCTTCAAACATGCAACAGTCATACCATTACTCAAAAACAGCAAACTTGACCCTACCTGTCTTTCTAACTATCGACCTGTCTCCCTCCTGTCTTTTGCCTCTAAACTCCTTGAACGTCTTGTATTCTCTCGCTTGCTCCATTTTCTCAACACCTATTCTCTCCTAGACCCTCTACAATCTGGCTTCCGCACTGCTCACTCCACGGAAACAGCCCTCACTAAAATAACTGACGACCTCCATGCTGCCAAAGACAGAGGTCATTACACTCTGTTCATATTACTCGACCTCTCTGCAGCATTTGACACCGTGGACCACCCTCTTCTCCTTCACATTCTCCATACTCTTGGCATTCGGAACAAAGCTCTATCCTGGATCTCATCCTACCTCTCCCATCGTACTTTCAGTGTCTCTTCTGCTAACACCTCCTCCTCCTCTATTGATCTCTCTGTGGGGGTACCCCAGGGCTCTGTCCTGGGACCTCTTCTCTTTTCTCTGTATACACTCTCTCTAGGTGACCTAATATCATCTTTTGGGTTTAATTATCACCTCTATGCTGACGACACACAAATATATTTCTCAACACCCGACCTTACACCTGCTGTACAAACCAAAGTTACTGAATGTCTCTCTGCTATATCATCCTGGATGGCCCTCCGCCGCCTTAAACTCAACATGGCTCAAACAGAGCTCCTCATACTTCCTCCCAAACCTGGCCCTACTACCTCCTTCCACATTACTGTTGGAACTACGATCATTCACCCAGTAGCCCAAGCACGCTGCGTTGGGGTCACACTCGACTCCTCTCTCACATTCGCCCCTCACATTCAAAACATTTCTAAAACCTGTTGCTTTTTCCTCCGCAATATAACAAAGATACGCCCTTTCCTCTGTTGTTCGACTGCTAAAACTCTGACTCAGGCCCTCATTCTCTCCCGTCTTGATTACTGTAACCTACTGCTGTCCGGCCTTCCTGCCTCTCACCTGTCTCCCCTACAATCTATCCTAAATGCTGCTGCCAGAATCACTCTACTCTTTCCTAGATCTGTCTCAGCATCTCCCCTCATGAAATCCCTCTCCTGGCTTCCGATCAAATCCCGCATCTCACACTCCATTCTTCTCCTCACTTTTAAAGCTTTACACTCTTCTGCCCCTCCTTACATCTCAGCCCTAATTTCTCGTTATGCACCATCCAGACTCTTGCGTTCTTCTCAAGGATGTCTTATTTCTACCCCTTTGTATCTAAAGCCCTCTCCCACCTTAAACCTTTTTCACTGACTGCCCCTCACCTCTGTAATGCCCTTCCCCTCAGTACCCGACTAGCACTCTTTCTATCCACCTTTAAGACCCACCTTAAGACACACTTGCTTAAAGCATATGAATAGCACTGTGGCTATTCTGAACACATGATACATAAAGCTTGGCCCCCCTTACCAGCACTCCCTCCTACTGTCTCTGTACGTTCTCCCTACCTACCAATTAGACTGTAAGCTCCTCGGAGCAGGGACTCCTCTTCCTTAATGTCTAAAGCACTTATTCCCATGATCTGTTATTTATATTATCTGTTATTTGTATTGTATTGTATTGTATGTCTTTATTTATATAGCGCCATTAATGTACATAGCGCTTATTTATTTGATTACCACATGTATTACTGCTGTGAAGTGCTATGTACATTAATGGCGCTATATAAATAAAGACATACAATACAATACCAAGGAGGCGAAGTCCCCAAAGCCTAAAGAGGCGGAAAGTGCCAAAGACATCTCTCCTCTAGTGGCACCAGCTTCTGCCGTAAAGGAAACAAGGAGCTCGGCTCCTAATCCTGCCCTGAAGGCTCACAACGATATCTGCTGCTACCATTGTGACTGACACGGTCATATCTCTAGGAACTGCCCAGAGTCCAACGCACCCACCACTAGGGCAAAGTCCTATGTTGTACGGGCGCCACCCTTATGTCTAAAAGTGCCATGATCTCTTGCTACCATACCAGAGCTTCCGGAAGGCGAACCATAGGACTGTATGGAAAGAGAAAAACCGGGCGCTACCTGTATGTATAATATGTACGGGATATAGGTATAATAACAACCTTAGACGTTCGTAAGGTATCCCTCCGCTTCTTTGTCTCCTCCTGTGACTCTAATAACCCCAAAAAAGGATCTACCCGGGATCCTTAGTGAACAGGGAAACAAGAGAAAGAGATGGAGGAGCACAGGTGGAAGGGTGAAATGGAACAAAATATGGTTCAGGTGTGTTAAGCCCTGAAGCAATCACAAAGGGGTTTTGAAGTGTGTATTAAATCTTAACACTCACACGGCCTTGTGCAAATGCTGTCGCATCAAGGTATCTTTTGGTCTTCTCCTCTCTGTCTTGTAGAGTAGTTCTTCACTTTGCGTCTGCGAACTTCTTCTCCTTCTTCTTTGATGTAGTATCACCCTCGGGATAAACGAATGAACAAATGAGCAGAATACATTACCAGTATTATAATGTCCCAAGGAATACAAACAGGGTTAGGATATACTATAAACACTCACACGGGCAGGTGTGAGTGCACTCTTTGGGGAGGCTTCTTTAGACTCCAGGAAACGATTCAGCCTCTCCAATAGAGTTTAGAAGGTCTGTACTAAACCCAAAAATAAGTAATGGAATGGGAGGTTTATAACAGGGTACTACTACTCACACGGCCAAGTGTGAGCACACACTTGGAATGGTATCTTTGTTGCTCCTCCTGTAGTCCCCGCATCGTAGTTCAAAGCAGGATAGGGTGATTTCAATATTCCACCAGGGGGAGCGAAGCACATGGAAGCAGTCACTGGCTATCAAAAACGTGACGAAGGTTGATCAGAACTTCTTCTCTCGAAAGCACACCCGAAGAGGATATCCAGAGAAGGTACAAGATGGTTCTGGAGATACGGGAGTGGAGATCATCCATTCCGGAGAGAGTTATGGTGACTATCCAAAACATCTCTCCTTATACGGTACCATTTGTGGTCGGCCATAGACTGGGTCGGATATTCCCGCTTACCACCGTAGAACCGGTGGTGCATGTAAATGCCGCTGCCATGCAAGAAAAGCCTGTCAAATTAGTTTGATTTTGGGGAATTGACCCTGTCTGAAGACTGGAAGAGACGGCTGTGGGGTAAGCTGGAGGAACGCCGGGAGGTGTTCTCCACTAGTGAGATGGACGTAGACTGCAGAAGGAAAGCCCAGAACATAATTCGTCTGAATGACACCACGCCATTCTGGGAGCGTTCAAGACGTATCACCCCCAGAGATGTGGAGAACGTGAGACATGTGCTGAAATAGATGGAGACGGTAGGCATAGTGACCGAATGCCGAAGTCCCTACACCTCTCAGAGTGAGAGGTCCGTCCGTGTGTGCGTACCGGACCCTTAACAGGTGAACTGTACCTGACCAGTACACCCTGCCGCGGATAGAGGAGATCCTCAACATGCTGACGGGAAGCCAGTGGTTCAGCGTGCTGGACCTGCGATCTGGGTACTACCAGGTCCCCATGAGCCTGGAAGACCAGGAGAAGACGGCGTTCATCTGCCCCCTCGGCTTCTATCAGTTCACCTGAATGACCCAAGGCATTTGTGGTGCCCCAGCGACTTTCCAGCAGCTGATGGAGAAGACTATTGGGGATATGAACCCTTGTGAGTGCCTAGTCTACCTTGATTACATCATCGTGTTCGGCAGAACTCTCAAAGAGCACAAGGAATGCCTCCTTAAGCTGTTGAATAGACTGGGCAAGGAAGGCCTGAAGTTGTCCCTGGACGAGTGCCGGTTCTGCCGAATGTCCATCACCTACGTGAGTCACATAGTGTCCGCAGACGGAGTGGTTACAGACCCGCCAAGGCTGAAGCCGTGGTGAACTGGCCGAGACCAGACAACGTGATGCAGTTGCGATCCTTCCTAGATTTCTGTGGATACTACCATCGGTTCGTAGGAGGGTTCTCCAGTAAAGCCAAGGTCCTCAATAGTCTACTCAAGTTTTACCCAGAGGAACCTCGGCAGAAGGCTATTTTTCCACGAACACCCTTCGTGACAAGTGGACGTCTGCCTGCAAAAGGGCTTTCACAGGACTCAAGAAAGCCTGATGAAAGCCCTGGTCCTGGCTTACGGCGATCCGGAGAAACCATGCGTCCTACATGTTGATGCCAGTTTCAATGGGCTGGGAGCTGTACTACACCAGAAGTATCCTGATGGCCTTCGCCCAGTGGCGTACGTGAGCCGAAGTCTAACCTCAAGTGAACAGAACTATCCAGTTCATGCTTGAGTTCCTTGCCCTCAAGTGGGCTGTAGTCGAAAAACTCCACAACAACCCATATGGAGTCTCCTTCGAAGTCAGAACGGACAACAACTCTGACGTAAATCCTTACATCCACCAAATTGGACGCCACCGGCCATAGGTGGTTAGCGGCCCTCTCCAACCACAGTTCACTTCGAAATATAAACCAGGACCCCTGAACATTGGAGCCGACGCCCTAGCTAGGTGGCCTATACTGAGAACGACGCAAGACGACGGTCCCTGGGAAGAAATCCCTGGACCAGGAATGTAGGCAATGTGCTCAATGGTCGCAATTGTAGAAGATAAAGTGGCGTTCTCCGAGTTGCAAATAGCCGATTCTTTGGGTTGCTGACCTAAGGCTCTCCCTGATGCCTACTGTCATCTCGACGGCATGGGCATCACTCAGAACTCTATCCTCACCTGGAAAAAAATGGTACAGGCCCAGCTGCCTGATTCTGTGGCTAACGCTGTCCGTGAGGCCCTCCACCAGAATGAACCCTCCTTGGTGAAATGGGCTCCAGCCGATACCGTTGCGGTACTCATGAGGTAATGGGATAATTTCCAAATGGAGCGTGGTCTTCTATATCGATCACTCCAACAGGAGACAGTTGGTGCTACCCAGAAGTCTACAGTACCAAGTCCTACAGTTCTTACACGATGATCACAGACACCTGGAAGTGGATAAGACGTTCGGATTGGTGAGGGATCAGTTCTTCTGGCCCAAGATGTGGGAATCCATAGAGCGGTATTGCCAGATGTTGGAGGTGTATCCAGAGGAAGACATTGCCCACTTGTGCAGCCCCAATGGGCCATCGCAAAAGCTCTGGGCAAATGGATCTAGTCTGCATGGACTTCTTATGCATCAAACCAGATTCAAGAGGCATTGGGAACATCCTGGTAGTGACGGACCACTACACTCGGTATTCTCAAGCGTTCCCGACAAAAGATCAGAAGGCTCTCACAGTCGCCAAAGTGCTGTGGGAAAAGTACTTAATTCATTACGGTCTGCCGAATCGGATGCACTCCGACCAGGGACGGACTTCAAGCGTAGCTTCTCAAGCTGCTAAATATTCATAAGTCTAGGACCATGCTGTATCATCCGGAGGGAGACGCTCTCCCAGAAAGATTCAACCGAACATTGTTAGACATGCTAGGCACCTTAAAGGGCTCTCAAAAGGGCATATGGTGCAAGCACATTGAAGCACTGGGACACGCATACAATTGCACCAGGCATGAATCTACGGGATACACACCAAATTTAATGATGTTCGGACGGGAGGCACGACTGCCAGTAGACATCTGTCTAAGGGTATCTACCGATGGGGTACCCAATATGGCTCAATACCGCTATGTGAAGAGACTTCAGGGCAGCCTGCACCGTGCATACAAGTTGGCGGAAAAAGCCACCACTCAACTGAATGCGCAGAACAAATGAAGGTATGACCAAAATGTACGATATTGAGAGGTTCGTCCTGGAGACGCTGTTCTCCTATGCAATTTAGGGATTCCTGGCAAACACAAGCTGGACGGCTGCTGGCACGATGGAGCCTTTGAGGTAGAGTCCCAGATTCCGGACCTCCTTGTGTACCGTATACGAGACGTGGATGTCATGGTAAAGGTCTGTCACAGAAATCACTTGTTGCCCATTCCACAAGTGGGAGAGAGAGATCTTGAACCAGATACTGTAGTAACAGATAGGGAGGCAGAAGAGTCTGCAGAGACTATGGCTTAAGTAACTGAGACAACTCAAGATCCTTTGAAGGGAACCTCTGCTAACTTCAATGGAGACTGGTTTGCACATCCTGAAGAAGCACCGGGTAATGGGGATGCGCCCCCTATACAATCCCCAGCGACTTCAACAAGTCGACCACTGGACCCCCAAAGTCTAAGTTTTCACCCAAGTAGAGACTTTGTTCACCCAAGCAGAGACTTTATTCACCCAAGCTCACCCCTCAAGAGAGAGTCGAGGCCTCAAGTCCATGATTACCTCTCAAACGATGAAGCTACAGAGACAGAGCCTCACAGAAGTCAGCGAGAAAGACGTCCTACTAGAGTGGCATATGATCAGCTAGGGGCACCCCATTATGAGTTTCAGCAGCAAGCTAACAATAAACTAGCCTTGATTATAAACATGTTCATTGAAATGTATAACATTGTTTAAAGTTGAGTTGTGCATATGTTAAGTTATATGTAAACCCGGCTTTTTTTATTATATAACTTGTGTCATGTTCGTATTACGTTGTTCCCAATTGGTGACGTTGGAGTCTCCACCAGGGGAGGATGTAGCCATATCCTCTTGCCCCCCCTTACCTCTGATGCGGGCGCGGGGTAGAGGGAGACTGTTATAGCTGCCGGGTGGGCTGCAGAGAGGTGTTAGGTGCCGCTGGAATGGCAGGCGGACCTGGCACAGGAGATTGCAGTTTCAAGCAGGGAGATCCCTCCCTCAGATTCAAGAGGCATTGGGAACATCCTGGTAGTGACGGACCACTACACTCGGTATTCTCAAGCGTTCCCGACAAAAGATCAGAAGGCTCTCACAGTCGCCAAAAGCTCCGTTGCGCTGCAGTCGCCGCAGCACACCCGACTAGTAGGGGCCGCCTTGACAGATAGGCATGCATGCGTAGAAGGGTTTGACGTCCCGGCGGAGAGCAAGAAGCTTGTGCTTGCGCAGGGGACTCTGAAGAGAGGCGGCCATGTTGTATATAGCTCCACAGGGGAATTACATATCCCAGAATCCCTGTAATGGCCTCCTTGTGGGTGCTAGCTGCAGTCCATTGGTGAAGGTCAAAAGATGAGGTTAGAAAGAGAGAAAGCGGGAAGTCTGAGTCTGAGGAAGAAAGGATTTATCAATAGGGCATTTGAAGTCCCAAGGAGCAGAAAAGGGTAGCTGAGAAGAGAAAGAAAGAGAGCCAGGATTCAAAGTCTAGTTCGAGAGAAAGAAAGGAGGGTGATAGGAGGCAAGTGGGCATGATGACCACCACCTGGACGGGGAAGGAGAAAAAAGACTAACTGTATGAGCCTCAAAGGAAGGAAAAGAAAGAGATGGAGGAATAAGAAGGTTTTGGTAACAGCAGATTTACGAGAGGAGGAGCCCCAATATCCACACTGCAATCAGGGCACAGAGTGTGGGGAAAAAGCCCAAAATAAAGAGGCAGCTTCAAGTGCTAAGTCAGGCTGGATGAGCCAAGTCTTGATTATATCAACAAGAAGCTGTGGATGAGAGAAAGAAGCCATGTACAAAGGATCTTGTTAGTGTAGTCGTTGCTCCCCTCCCCCCCCCCTCACACCCCCAACCCCTTACCTCCGATGTGGGCGTGGGGAAGGGGAGATTTTGTTGCGGCTGCCAGGCGGGCTGCAGAGAGGTGTCGGGTGCCACTGGAATGGCAGTTGGACCCGGGCACAGGAAATTGTGGTTGCGAGCAGGGAGAGGGAGCTCTGTTGCGCTGGAGACTCCATGAGGCACCCAGCAGCTAGAGGGGCCGCCTGACAGATTGTGCACATGTGTAGAAGGGCCAACATCTCGGCAAGAGCAGGAAACTTGTGCATCATAGGGGACTCTGAAGAAGGCGGCCATGTTGTATATAGCTCTGCAAGGGACTACATATCCCAGAATTCCCTGGGGGGCGGTCATATCAGGTAGCACAGCTCAGCCATAGGGCACTTTTAGCACGAGCCATCAGTTTGGACCAGACAACAAGAGGAAGGTATGGTCTGAGTGTCAGTGGCACTCAGACTAGTAGGGCCAGAGAATCCCCTTAGGTCCCAGATAGGCCATAAAACAATACTCTTGGGGGTATCCCCAGGGCTCTGTCTGGGGACCTCTTCTCTTTTCTCTGTATACACTCTCTCTAGGTGACCAAATATCATCTTTTGGTTTAATTATCACCGTCTATGCTGACGACACACAAATATATTTCTCAAACACCCGACCTTACACCTGCTGTACAAACCAAAGTACGAGATGTCTCTCTGCTATATCATCCTGGATGGCCCTCCGCGCCTTAAAACTCAACATGGCTCAAACAGAGTCCTCATACTTCCACTTCCTCCAAACCTGGCCCTACTACCTCCTTCCACATTACTGTTGGAACTACGATCATTCACCAGTAGCCCAAGCACGCTGCGTTGGGGTCACACTCGACTCCTCTCTCACATTCGCCCCTCACATTCAAAACATTCTAAAACTGTTGCTTTTTTCCTCCGCAATATAAAGAAGATACGCCCTTTCCTCTGTTGTTCGACTCTAAACTCTGACTCAGGTCACCTCATTCTCTCCTCCCGTCTTATTACTGTAACCCCCTGCTGTCCGCCCTTCCGGCTCCACCTGTCTCCCCTACAATCTATCCTAATGCTGCTGCCAGAATCACTCTACTCTTCCTAATCTGTCTCAGCATCTCCCCTCATGAAATCCCTCTCCTGGCTTCCGATCAAATCCCGCTCTCACACTCCATTCTTCTCTCCTCACTTTTAAAGCTTTACACTCTCTGCCCCTCCTTACATCTCAGCCCTAATTTTCTCGTTATGCACCATCCAGACTCTTCGTTCTTCTCAAGGATGTCTTATTTCTACCCCTTTGTATCTAAGCCCTCTCCCACCTTAAAACCTTTTTCACTGACTGCCTCCTCACCCTCTGTAATGCCCTTCCCCTCAGTACCGCCACTAGCACTCTTTCTATCACCTTAAAGACCCACCTTAAGACACACTTCTTAAAGCATATGAATAGCACTGTGGCTATTCTGAACACATGATACATAAAGCTTGGCCCCCCTTACCAGCACTCCCTCCACTGTCTCTGTACGTTCTCCCTACCTACCAATTAGACTGTAAGCTCCTCGGAGCAGGACTCCTCTTCCTTATGTCTAAAGCACTTATTCCATGATCTGTTTTTATATTATCTGTTATTTGTATTGTATTGTATTGTATGTCTTTATTTATATAGCGCCATTAATGTACAAGCGCTTATTTATTGATTACCACATGTATTACTGCGTGAAGTGCATGTACATTAATGGCGCTATATAATAAAGAGTACAATACAATACCAAGGAGGCGAAGTCCCCAAAGCCTAAAGAGGCGGAAAGTGCCAAAGACATCTCTTCTCAGTGGCACACGCTTCTGCCCGTAAGGAAACAAGAGCTCGCCCTAAATCCTGCCCTAAGGCTCACAACATATCTGCTGCTACCATTGTGACTGACACGGTCATATCTCTAGGAACTGCCCAGAGTCCAACGCACCCACCACTAGGGCAAAGTCCTAGGTTGTACGGGCGCCACCCTTATGTCTAAAAGTGCCATGATCCTTGCTACCATACCAGAGCTTCCTGAAGGCGAAACCATAGGACTGTATGGAAAGAGAAAAACCGGGCGCTACCTGATGTATAATATGTACGGGATATAGGTATAATAACACCTTAGACGTTCGTAAGGTGATCCCTCCGCTTCTTTGTCTCCTCCTGTGACTCTATAACCCTAAACCCAAAAAAGATCTACCCGGGATCCTAGTGAACGGGAAACAAGAGAAAGAGGATGGGGAGCACACAGGTGGAAGGGTTGAAATGACAAATATGTTTCAGGTGTGTTAAGGCCCTGAAGCAATCACAAAGGGTTTGAAGTGTGTATTAAATCTTAACACTCACACGGCCTTGTGCAAATGCTGTCGCATCAAGGATCTTTTGGTCTTCTCCTCTGTCTTGTAGGTAGTTCTTCACTTTGCGTCTGCGAACTTCTTCTCTCTCTTCTTCTTTGATGTAGTATCACCCTCGGGATAAACGAATGAACAATGAGCAGAATAATTACCAGTATTATAATGGTCCCAAGAATACAAACAGGGTTAGGATATACTATAAACACTCACACGGGCAGGGTGAGTGCACTCTTGGGGGAGGCTTTTAGACTCCAGGAAAACGATTCATCAGCCTCTCCAATAGAGTTTAGAAGGTCTGTACTAAAACCCAAAAATAAGTAATGAATGGGAGGTTTATAACAGGGTACTACTACTCACAGGCGGCCAAGTGTGACACACACTTGGAATGGTATCTTTGTTGCTCCTCCTGAGTCCCCGCATCGTAGTTCAAACAGGATAGGGTGATTTCAATATTCCACCAGGGGGAGCGAAGCACATGGAAGCAGTCACTGGCTATCAAAAACGTGACGAAGGTTGATCAGAACTTCTTCTCTCGAAAGCACACCCAATAGGATATCCAGAGAAGGTACAAGATGGTTCTGGAGATACGGGAGTGGAGATCATCCATTCCGAGAGAGTTATGGTGACTATCCAAAACATCTCTCCTTATACGGTACCATTTGTGGTCGGCCATAGACTGGGTCGGATATTCCCGCTTACCACCGTAGAACCGGTGGTGCATGTAATGCCGCTGCCATGCGAAAAGCCTGTCAAATTAGTTTGATTTTGGGGAATTGACCCTGTCTGAAGACTGAAGAGGACGTCTGTGGGGTAAGCTGAGGAACGCCGGGAGGTGTTCTCCACTAGTGAGATGCGTAGACTGCAGAAGGAAAGCCCAGAACATAATTCGTCTGAATGACACCACGCCATTCTGGGAGCGTTCAAGACGTATCACCCCCAGAGATGTGGAGAACGTGAGACATGTGCTGAAATAGATGAGACGGTAGGCATAGTGACCGAATCCGAAGTCCCTACACCTCTCAGTGAGAGGTCCGTCCGTGTGTGCGTACCGGACCCTAACAGTTGAACTGTACCTGACCATCCACCCTCGCGCGGATAGAGGAGATCCTCAACATGCTGACGGAAGCCAGTGGTTCAGCGTGTCGGGACCGGCGATCTGGGTTACTACCAGTCCCCCATGAGCCTGGAAGACCAGGAAAGACGGCGTTCATCTGCCCCCTCGGCTTCTATCATTCACCTAATGACCCAAAGGCATTTGTGGTGCCCCAGCGACTTTCCAGCAGCTGAGGGAGAAGACTATTGGGGATATGAACCCTTGTGAGTGCCTAGTCTACCTTGATTACATCATCGTGTTCGCAGAACTCTCAAAGCACAGGAATCCTCCTTAAGCTGTTGAATACTGGGCAAGGAGGCCTGAAGTTGTGCCCTGGACGAGTGCCGGTTTCTGCCAGATGTCCATCACCTACGTGAGTCACAGTGTCCCAGACGAGTGGTTACAGACCCGCCAAGGCTGAAGCCGTGGTGAACTGCCGAGACCAGACAACGTGATGCAGTTGCGATCCTTCCTAGATTTCTGTGGATACTACCATCGGTTTCGTAGGAGGGTTTCTCCAGTAAAGCCAAGGTCCTCATAGTCTACTCGTTTTACCCGAGGAACCTCAGCAGAAGGCTTATTTTTCCACGAACACCTTCGTGACAAGTGGACGTCTGCCTCAAAAGGGCTTTCACAAGGACTCAAAAACTGATGAAACCCTGGTCCGGCTTACGCGACCGGAGAAACCATGCGTCCTACATGTTGATGCCATTTTCTGGGCTGGAGCTTTACTACACCAGAAGTATCCTGATGGCCTTCGCCCGTGGCGTACGTGAGCCGAAGTCTAACCTCAAGTGAGAAACTATCCAGTTCATGCTTGAGTTCCTTGCCCTCAAGTGGGCTGTAGTCAAAAACTCCACAACAACCCATATGGAGTCTCCTTCGAAGTCAGAACGGACACAACTCTGACGTAAATCCTTACATCAACCAATTGGACGCCACCGGCCATAGGTTGTTCGTCGCCTCTCCAACCACAGTTCACTTCGAAATATAAACCAGGACCCCTGAACATTGGAGCCGACGCCCTAGCTAGGTGGCCTATACTGAGAACGACGCAACGACGGTCCCTGGGAGAAATCCCTGGACGCATGTAGGCAATGTGCTCAATGGTCGCAATTGTAGAAGATAAAGTGGCGTTCTCCGAGTTGCAAATACCGTTCTTTGGGTTGCTGACCAAGGCTCTCCCTGATGCCTTCTGTCATCTGACGGCATGGGCATCACTCAAACTCTATCCTCACCTGGAAAAAATGGTACAGGCCCAGCTGCCTGATTCTGTGGCTAGACTGTCCGTGAGGCCCTCCACCAGAATGAACCCTCCTTGGTGAAATGGGCCTCCAGCCGATACCGTTGTGCGGTACTCATGAGGTAATGGGATAATTTCCAAATGGAGCTTGGTCTTCTATATCGATCACTCCAACAGGAGACATTTGTGCTACCCAGAAGTCTACAGTACCAAGTCCTACAGTTCTTACCACGATGATCACAGACACCTGGAAGTGGATAAGACGTTCGGATTGGTAGGATCAGTTCTCTGGCCCAAGATGTGGGAATCCATAGAGCGGTATTGCCAGATGTTGGGGTGTATCCAAGGAAGACATTGCCCACTTTGCAGCCCCAATGGGCCATCGCAAAAGCTCTGGGCAAATGGATCTAGTCTGCATGGACTTCTTATGCATCAAACCAGATTCAAAGAGGCATTGGGAACATCCTGGTAGTGACGGACCACACTCGGTATTCTCAAGCGTTCCCGACAAAAATCAGAAGGCTCTCACAGTCGCCAAAGTGCTGTGGGAAAAGTACTTAATTCATTACGGTCTGCGCCGAATCGGATGCACTCCGACCAGGGACGACTTCAAGCGTAGCTTCTCAAGCTGCTAAATATTCATAAGTCTAGGACCATGCTGTATCATCCGGAGGGAGACGCTCTCCCAGAAAGATTCAACCGAACATTGTTGACATCTATGGCACCTTAAAGGGCTCTCAAAAGGGCATATGGTGCAAGCACATTGAAGCACTGGGACGCATACAATTGCACCAGGCATGAATCTACGGGATACACACCAAATTTAATGATGTTCGGACGGGAGGCACGACTGCCATAGACATCTGTCTAGGGTATCTACCGATGGGGTACCCAATATGGCTCAATACCGCTATGTGAAGAGACTTCAGGGCCTGCAACCGTGCATACAAGGTGCGGAAAAAGCCACCACTCAACTGAATGCGCAGAACAAATGAAGTATGACCAAAATGTACGATATTGAGAGGTTCGTCCTGGAGACGCTGTTCTCCTATGCAATTTAGGGATTCCTGGCAAACACAAGCTGGACGGCTGCTGGCACGATGGAGCCTTTGAGGTAGAGTCCCAGATTCCGGACCTCCTTGTGTACCGTATACGAGACGTGGATGTCATGGTAAAGGTCTGTCACAGAAATCACTTGTTGCCCATTCCACAAGTGGGAGAGAGAGATCTTGAACCAGATACTGTAGTAACAGATAGGGAGGCAGAAGAGTCTGCAGAGACTATGGCTTAAGTAACTGAGACAACTCAAGATCCTTTGAAGGGAACCTCTGCTAACTTCAATGGAACTGGTTTGCACATCCTGAAGAAGCACCGGTTATGGGGATGCGCCCCCTATACAATCCCCACGACTTCAACAAGTCGACCACTGGACCCCCAAAGTCTAAGTTTTCACCCAAGTAGAGACTTTGTTCACCCAACGCAGAGAGAACTTTATTCACCCAAGCTCACCCCTCAAGAGAGAGTCGAGGCCTCAAGTCCATGATTACCTCTCAAACGATGAAGCTACAGAGACAGAGCCTCACAGAAGTCAGCGAGAAAGACGTCCTACAAGTGGCATATGATCAGCTAGGGCACCCCATTATGAGTTTCAGCAGCAAGCACAATAAACTAGCCTTGATTATAAACATGTTCATTGAAATGTATAACATTGTTTAAAGTTGAGTTGTGCATAGTTAAGTTATGTAAACCCGGCTTTTTTTATTATATAACTTGTGTCATGTTCGTATTACGTTGTTCCCAATGGTGACGTTGGAGTCTCCACCAGGGGAGGATGTAGCCATATCCTCTTGCCCCCCCTTACCCTGATGCGGGCGCGGGTTAGAGGGAGACTGTTATAGCTGCCGGGTGGGCTGCAGAGAGGTGTTAGTGCCGCTGAAATGGCAGCGGACCTGGCACAGGGATTGCAGTTTCAAGCAGGGAGATCCCCCCCTCAGATTCAAGAGGCATTGGGAACATCCTGGTAGTGACGGACCACACACTCTTATTCTCAAGCGTTCCCGACAAAAGATCAAAAGGCTCTCACAGTCGCAAAAGCTCCGTTGCGCTGCAGTCCCCGCAGCACACCCGACTAGTAGGGGCCGCCTTGACAGATAGGCATGCATGCGTAGAAGGGTTTGACGTCCCGGCGGAGAGCAAGAAGCTTGTGCTTGCGCAGGGGACTCTGAAGAGAGGCGGCCATGTTGTATATAGCTCCACAGGGGAATTACATATCCCAGAATCCCTTGGGGTGGCCAGATCAGGTGGCACAGCTCAACAATAGGGCTTCCAGGATTCCCCTGCAACAGTTTGCAACATTTGGGGCGTTTGGAGCGCGAGGCATCAGTTGGAGCCAGGATAGACAAGGGAAAGGTAGGGTATGAGTGTCAGTGGCACTCAGACTAGGCCAGAGAATCCCCTTAAGTCCCATATAGGCCCCAATCAGACCACACCGACGGTATCAGAGACTCTTAAAGGTGGGACCCTCCTACCGGATACCACGCAACGCAGAGGCGGATGCCATCGCGGACGACGACGTCGTTAGATCAGCGGATCCTCATCGCTAAATCGGCCGCACCGAGGACAGGAGTACTCGGAAGGTACAGTACCTCAACAAAGTGCACCAACAGTTCAAGAGGTAGCGCTACTCCATACACTTTTGGGTGGGCCCGGACATTTGGGAAAAAGGACATCAGGGTATTGGTGCCTATCACCTAATGAATTTGGGGACACTCATTGGTGGTACGGAGTTGGGGTGTTCACTATACTGTGTGGTGGTGTTATGTTATATGAGCTGTCAGTAAAGGTTGTTATTATATACTGTGTATGTTTACTATTACTATTGGTTTCTGTGAGGGTCTCCTCCCACTACGCTGGAATCCCTCGCAAGTGGAGGCGCTGCACCGAGGCGATAATTATACCACCCTAGGCTTAGGCCCTCTGTCAGCCAATAGGAAACGGCAGTACCGGTAGTCTCTTTAGTCAGGGGGGAAAGAGGGCTACATTAGAAAGGAAGCAAGCATTCCAAAGAGCACAGGAGGGAGGTAGAATGGAGGGAGGTTGACTTGGATGTGGACTTAAAGGACTTTGCACCACTAAGAGTACAAGTTGGATGTGGGAGCCTAGAAAGGGAGCATATAGAGATAAGACAGGTACCTGGAATGGGAAAAATATATCCAGATGGAAGGAGGAGAAGCATTGAAAGAAAGTGGATTTGTGAGGAGGATTTGTAGTGTGTTTTAGTGCAGGGTGTATTGCAAAGTGGTGTCAAAGGGCGCAGGTAGGAAAGGAGCTCATGTGAACTGAGAAGCGGAGAAGGAAGTATCTTATCTTATCTATCATATGTCTATAGTATCTAGATATATATATTATATATATATATATATATATATATATATATAACGAAAAGAAGACAGCGCGGCTCCCATAGCATAATACTGTAATTTAATAATTAAAATAAACGTGCAGATGAATCACGGATACTTACATTGTGCAAAATGAAATAAGACAATGAATAAAGTCTTTACAATCACCCGATGGAGCCTCCGTGGATAAATACCGTGTGTGGTGTCCAACGCACTCCTGTCGTGGATGCCAGGAGGGTGCGCGCGCACCCGGTCTCCCCCTGGTTGTAAATCCCGCGAGATTATGTGTCCACCGATACTATAGGATGCTGACACGGCAGTCAGACTTCCTGCATCAGGGTTCCAAGCGTGATGAAAGACGGACTGGCTCCAAAGCGAGCAAAAGATAGAACTGCTCAAAATGTGAGTTGTGTACAATAAAAGTCCAATGCTAGCTACTGCTGCGGCCAAGTTTATTCGAGCATTTGCCCGTTCTTGGCCGCAGCAGTATCCTGGCACGCGCCGCAGGGTGACGGGCGCGCGCCGAAGCAGCAGAAGAGCGCCCTCCGATCGGGCCCATCTCCCTACCGCTGCCGGGTCCGCCGGGTCCCCCGGAACCCCCTGCCGCCGTCCCGCGATCGCGGGACACCAGGGCTCCCTCGGGGAGCCCTGGACGCGCGTGCAGGGGGCACTGGCACCCGATGATGCGTGACCGCGCATCGGTGATGCGCGGCACGCTGAGGGAGTGCGGCTCGCAAGCCGGGACATTTCCCGGCTTGCGGAATGAGCCGCACTCGGATAAACTGTGTCGGCAGTGTACTTTCCTACGCGTTTCGTCACATAGGGAGAACCATTCGAACTATGAGTACCAGGTTTCTAGAGCACAGACGTAACATCATTAATGGAAATCTGGCTCATAATCTCTCTAAACATTTCCCTATCTGTCACAATAAAGAACCTGCCTCTCTAACTATTAGGGGTATTGAACACATACCAGTGTCTCTCATTGGGGGGGATATATTCAGGAGGTTATGTTTGCGAGAGACCTTCTGGATCTATACCCTGGACACTTTGTCACCATAGGGGTTCAATGAACATATAGATACCAGCACACTGGTATAGTGTTCTGTGGTCCCCCTGCTCATGTGATGACTACATCACCATAGATGTGTATATATAACTATCAATTCAATAACACTATTGTAACTGATTTCTGTGATTATCACTGGGGAATGAATAACTTACTCTCAGGTTAATAGCTGTATTGATTTTTGTCTCTATTTGAAATATAGTTATTTTCTTTATATTTTTCTTTTTTATTTTCATTTTGATATTTGTTTTTATTTTCTCCAAATTTTCATTTTTATTCACAAAATTTTTTATTCATATATTTTATATTATATTTTTATTTTCATACATTTTTATTCATTTTTTCATTTATATTCTTTTTCAACTTCTATATTTATATTTGTGCTGAATCAATATGTAGTTCAGGTATTATATTTTATATATATATATGTGGTGGGACTTTCACGCTGCTGGCCCTGCCTGCTAGCACTCTATTTGGACCTTATATTTTTGTTGTTTATCCCTGGAAGTTAATCTTGGATCGTGGCTTTGTTTACCAGAGACTGCAGTGTCATATTACCATAGGAGCTGAGTATCTTCCTATTTATCCATCTTTTTGACACCTGTGTTTGGGTCACTGAAGTACCTTTCAAATAATGTTTCTTTGATGTCATCCTCTATATGTATAGTTCCATGCCTATAGGTCTTCTTTATCAAGTGCCCTGCACACTGGTATAGCATGCCTGTTAATAATTTTTTTACCATATTCCATGTATTTTCTTTAAAGGTTTATTATTTATTTTCCTTTATCGTTTTTTTGCTCAGTATCTGTATTAACGACCGGCCGGTTGAAGATCACTATGGGCACCTTGTCCCCATAGTGGTCATATCAACTTTAGTACTGATCATTTTATGTTTGGGTCTTATATGGTAATTTAGTTTTCCTTTGGGTCTGTCCATTTTCTATTTATATTTTTTGTCTAGTCAGGCAGGTTTTCAGTCAGCTGTTTTTGTTTTTCATTATTATTTTTTGATTTAATAAATTACTATCATTATTTTGCATAATTTGTCTGAGTGCTCTTTAGAGGTTTCTTTTTCTGTTTTTTCATATATATACATGTGTATGTACTGTATATACTTCTATGTACGTTTTGAGAAATCTATATATGCTTTTCACTAACATTCCAAGTTTGTATTTTATCAGATAATATGTCTATTACTGTGTATTATATATATCAACATCTGAACCATTTCAATATCTGTGTTTAGTAACATCAATATATATACCATTTTTTATGTCATTTATGAACATGTATATGTATATACACATATCTTTCATGATTATAGTTTTTGTTATGTTTTATGTACTATGTATTCATCCTATGTTCCCCTTATGTTTCATCCCACTTTTCCCTTTCCAGCCCTTCAAGAGTTAATGATTAGGTGTTTTTAATGTACTCCATCTAATTATGGCATATATATATATATATATGTATGGCATTTTTGTTAGTACAGCTCTTCCCCTGAGGAAGTCGCATATCGCGACGAAACGCGTAGGGAAGTAGCTAGCATTGGACTTTTATTGTACGCAACTCATATTTTGAGCAGTTCTATCTTTTGCTCGCTTTGGAGCCAGTCCGTCTTTCATCACGCTTGGAACCCTGATGCAGGAAGTCTGACTGCCGTGTCAGCATCCTATAGTATCGTGGACACCTACTCTCGCGGTAGCGACACCCAGTAGCTGTTGAAAGACACTGTTATTTTTCATTTTATTTATTCACCACATCTCTTGGGGCTTTTTAACCCTTTCCCTTCCCCTTCCCCATTCCCTTCCCCCTTTCATTCACCCTTTCCCTCTCATTTGTTTGTGTTGTATGTTCATTTATGTTTTGTCCCTAGCAGCCACCTTGTACACTAGTGTTTTCCTGTGGACATTTATTTTTGTGCAATTATCACCCTTGTGGTCTGTATTCACCGGCAATAAGTATATATATATATCTCTATTAAAAATATATATATATATATAGATATCGGATATATATATATACTATCTCTATATCAATTATTAGTTAAGTTATGGAGGTCCACCCACAGATACAAAAACCCTCCATAGCAAAGCATATAGCAAATGGAAATATTACTGTATGCTCATTTGCATGTCTTAGACAGGTCTGCAACCCCACCTTTATCCCTTATCACCCAGCACACAGCAGCAAGGGATTCTGGGAAATGACATGCAAATGAGCATATAGTGCCAACTTTTGCTTCAAAAACATTCAATATGATTCCCTATAGGCTTAAGCTTGCTGCATGGTCACAGCTTTGAGGGTTAAGATGCACAGCCAGTAAACCCGCCGACAGACAGCTTTTTCTTTTTTCCCCCCTCTCTCTCAAACAGGGGCCCAAGCCACTTCAGTGGCGAGGGTGCATGCCCTTGGACTGTCCTCCTGTCCTCTGTTTGTTTCCCCGAGGATTTCAGCCTGAAGGCCTAGGTCCTCGGGGACATTGATGCCTTCCTCCGTTAGGATTCAGGACATCCGTCTTTTCCTCCCGCTGGCCAACCGGCCCGCAAGGGAGTTCATGTCAGGTTGTTTTCCCTCTTTCGAGGGATGGTGACTAGCCTGTGGGTTGTGCCGGAGCACCTCAGCCCTAATGGGCCGGTTGTAAGAATACCATCCCTCCATAGCCAAGAGACGCAGGAGAGATGTGGACCTGGGGCTATCCTACCCCGCGACAAGCCAGAGGACCAATGTGTGCCACAGACCATCCTACTTAAGCCCCAGGTAGGATAGGTACTGCATTGGTCATAGCCATATAGCCGAGAGGCAAATTCTTGATCTTAGCCAAAAGGCAGAGAAACCACCCACAGACAGGTTTTTTTTTTTTTTTGTTTTTTTTTTAAAGTTTTATTAACGATTCACTTAATTACAACCAGTACTAAACAGAAAACATCACTATACATTCCTTACATTGCCAGAAAAACCACCAAACACCACAATACCTAAGCATGAATTACTTCCCAAGTCCTACACTAGGCTTTTCGTACTTTCTCCAGAACATATACATCTACTTACTGTACTTCTTTTATCCCAGCAACTTCTCTAAGAAAACACTGATATTACATGTATCACAACTTTTCACTAATTTTCTTACTTCCTCTAAAGACACGTTTGCTTTTTGAAAATTTTCTCTCAACAAAGCCGTTTTTATAGCATCTGACGCTACTGAGATACCTGCCTGCCAATTTAAATTTTCTATCAGCCGTTTTACATACCGCTGCCTCTTCTCACTTTCCAAACCCTTCATAATTTCTAACTTTCTCCTCGCCAGGTTCTCCTCCTTACTTTCTCCTTCTCCCCCTTCACCCCCACTCTTTTGGCCTGCCTTTTCTTCACTCTCATTCCCACTTACTCCACTTACACTTCTCGGTATTTTAGTTCCCTCCACGTTTATCTGACTTTTTTGTGAGGACGAGCTATTACTCTCACTACTCTCTTTCTCCTCACTTCTCCCCTAGCCTCTTTTATTTTAACCCACTGTACATGCTCCTTTTTTAATTCTTCATATTGCTCTTTTGTCAGCTGTTTTCTTTGGTACATCATTTTTTCCAATCTTTCTATTATCTGTTCATCACTACTACCCCCATGCTGCTTCCGGAAAATACCCACCCAAAACAGAACATCTCCCACTGTGTTCTCTTTTAGGGTTACCTTCCCTGATACTTTTCCAACTTCACCCTCTACACCCTTCTCTCTAGGCTCCACTTTACTCTGGCTATCCTTTTCTTCGTTTGTTTCTATCCCTTGCGAAGACTCGTTTTCGCTTCCATTAACAACAAACCCTTTACACTTACTCTTTCCCCCTTTGCCTTTTCCACTCGCACCACCAGGGCCTGCATTCTCCTCTGTTACTTGCGCTTCCCTATCTAACTTCTTATTTTCCTCTTTTCCTTTACTCACGGTCTGTTCCTCTTCCCCACTCCCGTCAACACTGGACAAATCCAGCGCACAAAACTTTGACTTCATCACCCTATCTTGCCGTAGCTCACTCTTCCCCTCCCCTTCAACTGTACAACCATCATTGTCACTTTGTAAACTACGTTTTTGCGCCCCTTTCTTGGGTCCGGTCGTGTCCATTATTTCCACTTCCACCTCCCCCGCTATTGGGCCACTCTCTACCATTTCTTCCCTTCTTAAATCCTCCTCATACATTGCTGTTATAGCCGGATCAAGCCCTCCCTCTTGGGAACTCTCCATCTCACAAATTCCCTGACCCTCCACTGTCTCTTCCTCTTCTTCTAGCACAATGCCCCCTTTTGCTGCCTGGGCATATGTCCTTTTAGTGCACTGCCATGCCAAGTGTCCTTCCTCTCCGCATAGATGGCATCTCTTAGGGACTCCACAGTTGGCTGCAGTATGTCCCTCTTCCCCACAATTACGGCACACAATACCCGTTTTCGTGCAACCCTCCTTTGTATGTCCATAAGTGTGGCAATGCCTGCAATATAGAGGCTGTCCCGGGTAAAACAAAAATCCTCTGTCTCCTCTAATATTGAACATGGCCAGTGGGTGTGTCACTCCTCCCGCACATGATGGATCCTGTCTGAACCGTACCCTGAAACGTCTCTTCCCGTTGAACATGCCATACGGGTTTTAAAGTTCTTCACCTCCTCTGATCATTTCACAATACCGTTTCAAAAAAGTCACAATCTCCTCTTTCCTTGCATACGGATTGTACATGTGAAGTACAAGTGGTCTCTCTCCAGCATAAAACTTGGAATTACCTTGATGCCATGTAAGATCTGGTCACCAGACTTCTCCTTGCATTTTTCAAAAGTGCACCAAACATCCGCTTCTTGATGACAGGTCAGGTCATAAATCCCCTGTGCAGGGAAATCCTGAAGGCAGAAGATCCTCTCAGCGTCCTGACCGATCAATTGCTTCAGCACCTTCTCCACTATCCACAGCAGGTTCACTCGACATCTCTCGGTCTCCTCGATCAGTAACCGAATGGAATTGCGCATTCCAGCTTGCGACGTCATCTCTGCTCTCCCAAGCTCAGGTGCGGCAAACCAAAAGCAGCAAGGGACTTTAGCCAGTAAAGGCGATGTCCCAGGGCAAAGGTGCCGGCCCCTCACTTCCGCATCTGCTCGCTCAGAACCGCTCGCTCAGGATCACTCCTCTTAGCTCGAGATGGCGTGCCCCCCCAAAAGCAGCAGGAGTCTTTAGTCCCCGTAGGGACGATGACTCAAGGCCAAGGGGACACAGTCTCAGCTACACAGATGTTTCGACCTTAATGGGTCTCAACAGTGTGGGGTTGGTTAAACTTGCTTTGCCAGAATGAAGCAAGGATAGGTTTTCCATACTTACTTAAGTTATGGTGGGTAAAAAAAGTGACAAAGACCCTCCACAGCAAAGCAAATAGCAAATGGAAATATTACTGTATGCTCATTTGCATGTCTTAGACAAGTCTGCAACCCCACCTTTCACCAATATCACCCAGAGCTTCCACTGCAGCAAGGGATTCTGGGAAATGACATGCAAATGAGCACACAGTGCCACCTTTTGCTTCAAAACCATTCAACATGGTTGAAGTCACAGCTTTGAGCACAGCCAGGGTTACAGTGGCGGCCGCTTTTATTCTCCTGCGGCCGCCACCGCGGGTATGCCAAATGTGCGGGCAGACGCGTTGCAGACACGGCTTTTTCCGGCGTGTTGTCGGTGCTAGTTTCGGCGCCGCAGGCGCTCCATTGTGCGCTCCATTGTTCCTCCATTGTTCAGCGCTATTAGCGGCCATTAGCGCTGAACAGGAGAGGGGCTGACACGCGGCCGAGCTTTGGCCAAGTTTGCAGCTGCCGATACATGCCCCGAAAAATTGCGGGCAAATTTTAGGTTCAGGCTGGCCGCAGCAGTAAGATACACAGCCAGTAAACCCACCCACAGACAGCTGTTTCAACCTTAATGGGCTTCCTCAGTGTGGGGTTGGTTATACTGGCTTTGCCAAAATTAAGCAAGGGTAGGTTTTACCATACTTAGTTAAGTTATGGTGGGTAAAAAAAAGTGACAAAAACCCTCCACAGCAAAGCATATAGCAAATTGAAATATTACTGTATGCTCATTTGCATGTCTTAGACATGTCTGCAACCCCACCTTTCACCATTATCACCCAGCTCACCGCGCTTCCACTGCAGCAAGGGATTCTGGGAAATCCCATGCAAATGAGCACACAATGCCACCTTTTGCTTCAAAACCATTTGATTAGAAGAATGAGGATGGTAGACAGTAAAGTGTACAGTAGATTGGAAAGAAGCGAGATTAGAGCAAATAGAAATAGTAAATGAGGCATGGCAGTGGTAGTAGTGCACATGTAGTGTTGAGAGGTGGGTGAGGGCTTGGGTCTGAAAATGACATTAGCATAAGAATAAAGAGGATAAGAGTAAAGAGTAAATAAAAATGTTTATAAACTGTATTGTGAAAGGGGTTATTTACAGCATGACTTACACTGCCACTATACAGAAATGTAGGTACAGATGCTAATACCACATCTTCCTCTTTAGGGATTTATATTCTGTGTTTGAGGAAAATGTTCGGATTTTATGCAGGTTAAGTTATGTAACAGAAGGGGAAATTTGATCAGAAAATGTTTAAAGATGGAGTCTGCTAGGTTTGATAAATTTGCCAATTTACAGCCAATGGCTTTTAAATTAGAAGTGTATCCATGTTTTTTTTTTTGTTTGTTTTACCATGGTTGTAATCTAACATATATTATGTGAAAAATAAATCCATATCACTAGGAATATAAGAGAGTGGTCTGCCGTTTACTTAACCCCCAAGACAGTGGAAATTAAATATGCGCATCTCAAACTGGTCACTAGCAGATTAATAACAGCTCAAATTCCATATCGGCGAATTTTTGATGGATGTGTTTATATGACGGGTCACAGAGCAAGACTGTTAAGATAAACAATTGATAAACACTAATATTGTGATAAACATATTCCAAAATGTCCCATTAACGCTTGAATAACTTTATTATGATAGCTGATCCCAAATAATTGAATTACAGATGTAGCCAGCCTAAAATGTGTTTCTTCCGGGGGAAGCCGCTGAATTTCAGTCGCAACTCCCTGGCAGCGTGGAAAACTCACTGCGGGTGGTCCCATTCAGAAGTAATGTACCATCCTGATTGATGTCGGGAGAAGCTGTGGCTGTTAATTTCATTGAGGCCGCAGCTTTTTGCTTTTCAAGCCACAGCTGCAACAAAAGTAAAGATGGCTGCATTTTGTAGATGATGAACTTGTCCTAATGAACTTACAAAATGTAGATTTGAGAATATGTATTAAATTAAGTAGTAACAAGATAAACCATTTATATTTTTATTACAAACACAATTATCCCATTTAAGTCATAGTAAAAACAACTTTTACAGTATATACTTTTTCTGGAATTTAAAAAATAAAAATGATTTATGAGTGACATGCTCTTCTTGTTGATGAATGATGCTTTTTTTTTTTTTTTTTTTTGGGTGACAACATACAGTAGTGTCTTTTCCCCCCAGTATTTTATTGTATTACATATATTTAAATAGGTACAACCTCTAGATTTTGAGTGTTTCCTGGATTGAAAAACAATTAGACATTTAAAAGTCTCAAAAATGATTTTGCTTAAATATAACTCTAAAATGTAAAACATTTCAAATACTTGACAGCGAAGTATGTTATTAACATAAGATAGTAACAACAGCTTTTAAAACAGAAATGTTTTTAAAAAGGAAAATGGAATTATGGCTTAATGGATACCATTTCATACTACAATGCAAGTTACACGAGAAAGAACATGTAGTATAAGAAGAAAAAAGGCACATGAGTTCTGAGACGGATTGGCAAGTTATAATACCAAAAGTATATTAAGACACATGTTTTTTTTAAAGTGCAGTTTATGAAGTTTTTAGTCTACATTGGCTCTCTATTATTTGTTTCAAATTTCTTTGCATTTGAAAAAGGTTAAAATAAATGTATTCATTAGACCTGCTGTTGACAACATTTCAAGTAATTAAAGTCTTAGTGACAAATAAAAATAATGTTTGAAATTATGAAATCTCACTTTCGGAGAACTATGTGGCAAAAAAAAAAAAAAGTTAGGGTTTGCTATAACAAAAAAGTGAAGAAATATTCACATTATGCTAAATTTTATTTTATGCAAAAGCACATTTTGCTTGTATTATTAATATGCTCAGACATTTCTGAGACATTTCTTTCAACTAAGACTTGAGGCTACCTTAATAATTTTTTACAAAGTTTTACATGTAAAATATGGCAGAATACAGCAGGAGAGGAAAAAACCTAATAAACTAGTTCTATACAGTATTTGTACAGCAAATGAAAATATCACTTGTGCGCATATTCACATGTCTCACACAGGTCTGCAACCCTGCTTTCATCATTAGCTCCTTGCATACAATGCATCCACTGCAGCCAGGGTTTCGGGGTAATGACATGCACATGAGCACACAGTGCCATCTTTTGCTTCATATCCATTTTAACATGGAGTCCTACTGTATAAGCTTATGCCTGAAGTATTACACAACTTTTTAGCACAGTGTGAGTTCCAGAAGTGTATAGCCAGTAAACCTAATCACAAACCACTGTCATGATCTTTTGGTTCTCATCAGCTGGTTATACAGGCTTTGGAATTTGAAGCTGGAAGCAGTTTCAACCACACATTATATAAGTTATGGTGGTTAAACATTTTTGATAAAAAACCCCCACCGTATATCATATAGCAAAGAAAAATACCACTTGTGAGCACATTCACGTCTGAGACAGGTCTGCAACCCTGCTTTTCCCCATTATCTTCTAGCATACGCTTCCACTGCAGCAAGGAATTCTGGGACATGCGAATGAGCACACAGTGTCACTTTTTGCTTCAAATCCATATTCAACTTATGCCTGCCATATTACACAGTATTTGTGTAAAGGTGTAATTTTTTTTTTTTAGATTGAACAATACTTCCCTCATGTGGTGTATTAAAGTAATGCAGATAGTTAAGCAATGAATGCATACATTTACATAAAGATGCAGGTAATGCAGGAGATATGGTACCAGCAATCTTGGTTATGTTACACATAACCTTCATTATGTTTCACTATGATCCCTTCATGCTAAAAGGAAAGTGCTTCCTTGGACCAATGGGAACTAATTGGTGTGGCATGTTTAATGAATTACACGCAGATTAAAAAAAATGTGTGTGTGTGTATATATATGTAGCCCTGTTTCCCCTTAAACAAGATGGCTAGTGGTGCTGCCTTTACTTGTTGTTCACAGAGAACCTAAGCCTCCGCCACGGGGAGCCCAGGGTGAAAACAATGGTATCAGTGCAGCGCCTCCACCCGAGAGTGATCCCAGTGTAGTGGGAGGAGCTCCTCACAGGACCATTTGACAGCAATCACACGCAGTGTAAAATAACAATACCTTTACTGGCAACACATATCTCAATGCACTGCTAATGGCTAATCAGATACAACTACCCACCAGGCCTGGCACGGCCGTGCCCCACCACCGTGTTTCCCCACACCGTGTCCCAAGAGTCCCATACCCCACCCCAAATGTGTGAGACAGCGCTAACCACAAGAATAGGTGTATAATTGGTGCACTTAGTGTAGTTTAGGTGCCTGCCGGATGCTCCAGAAACTGGGCGCGCCGACAACAAGGTAGATTGGATCCACCGATCCAGCCATTAAATTTTCCGCGATGAATCCGCCTCCGCGTAGGGTGGTGTATGGTTAGAGGGTCCCACCGTGAAGATAGTCTCCGTGCAGCAAGTTGTAAGGATTACCGAAGTACATCCGCTCCGCGCATCCTCTCGAGCACCACCGCACACACGCGGGGTGCCTATGGACCACATTCCTTACCAGACGCGCGCAGCATGCACGCGCCAATATGGCGTCATCCGATGCTGAGGACTCAGGCTCCGCCCCCGGATTGTGCCGCGCACTGACTGCGCGCAGAGCTCGCATGTGACACGTGCGCCACGCCCCCAAGCTCCATGTCAAGATTCATTAGCTGCACAACAGCTGCACCTGCTCATTGAGCCCTGGACCTATCACAGCTACAGTGGAGGCCACGCACCCGCTCCACCCCCCATGGGGGTTGGCTGATCCAGCCTATATATGCTCACTCATGTCATAGGCACATTGGCTAAGCATAGATATATGTTACTCTGTGAGAAAAAGAGATGACCCCGCATCCATAAGACAAGTTAAGGCAACTAAAAAACCGACAAGGTAAATCTAGATATAATAATCTGTCGGTGGTGCTATAAGGGCATATTATATTGCAAGATCTCTTGCAATATGTTACTCTGTGTTTACCCTTGCTGTCCTGCCTTGTTCCTGTCCTGTTGCTTTGTTCCAGTTTTGATCTTCTGTGTCCTGAACCGGCTTGCTTTTACTACTCCTACCTCTGGCTCCTGATCTTGGCTATCTCTGACTCCTCGCTCCTCTCTAATCCTGAACTCGGCATTGCACCTCGACCACTCTCCCACTCTCCAACCCTGACATTGGCAAAAGTACCTTCTACACTCCAGATATCTCCTATGTTGAACTCGGCAAGTATAAAGACTACTCTGATCTCTATATCCCAGACCCGGCTGTCAAGGCAAACCTACACTCCGGACGTGGCCCCCGTGCCTGTGGCTGGTGTTTGTTACTACTCCCATCTCAGTACTGGGGTCTCATCTTGTTTGTGGTGAGCACAGCACGGCACAAGTGTCTGGTCCCAGACCACCGGTAATAAGGATGCAGCCGCGTCCTGACAGTGTCCCTAGTTCACTAATACTAAAGAGACAGTGACCTTATGCTTATGGGCCTGTCCCTATAGTAACCACAAGCTGAGATGAGTCGGGCCTAGCTGGGGCCTACTGGAGGTAATCTGGCCTAGTACAGGAGTCACAGACCCCTGCACACATATACACTACCCTGTTGGCATCCCAGCTCCGGCTGACTTCCTCTCTGAGCGCACCAAAACCCCTTCCTCCTGCCCGTGATCCTCACGACCCTATTGGCCAATCGCGCCCATGTGACTGCATGCCCCTATGCTTGCTGGGGGCTCGATTTTTACAGTTATCAGATTCATGGTGTACGGAAGCGTACACCCATGCACACATAATACCCGCAACTTCTCACCCTGGTGTAATCGGAGAGGCTTAACCAACTTTCCTGATACCAAGCTAATATTACTCCCTGAGTCCACCAGGGCGGAGACTGGTTTACCATTTAAAATCACCGTGGGGAGGAAGTTGTGGGTACATTTTCCCTCGTGGGTCATACCTACCACTCCACAAAATTCAGACTTCACAGAGCCATATGCACACTCCATTGGCTCAGACAACTGTGGGCAGTGAGCCTTAATATGTCCCGTCTCCCCACACTCAAAACAAACAATTGGCCCAGTTCGTTCTTGAAACCCTTTCTGAGATTTAGAGTTTCTGTCCCTATCCGGGTTTTCTTCCACCCGCTCAAATCGTGCGAACGTTTGTGGGTCCTGGCGCCAGCGCTGGCCTCTACTGTTCGAGTTGGTACGTGGGCTGTGGTTTGTGCGAGTGGGGCGTGACAGTTCACGGGTAGCCAGAAACTGCTCCACTGCGCCTACCATGGCATCACAAGAGAGGGGATCTCCCTGCCCCACCCACTGTTGAAGGTCCTGGGATAACGCTCAAATGAAGCGGTCCAACACCACCATCTCAAGGATCCGTGTTGGGCTGTATTCCTCTGGTTTCAGCCACTTGGACGCTAGGTGAATCAAATCCCATAACTGGGACCTGGGTGGCTTCTGTTCCTGGTATCTCCACATATGGAACCTCTGCGCACAAACTGCGGGAGTCACTCCAATCCTTGCAAGGATTTCGCTTTTCAGACAGTCATAGTCTGCTGCGGCTTCTTCGTCAAGGTCACAATACGCTTTTTGGGCTTCCCCCAGTAAAAAGGGTGCGATAATCCCAGCCCACTTGGAGCGGGCCCAACTTTCCCGGGAAGCGATTCGCTCAAAGGACCTGAGGTATCCTCCGACGTCATCGTGCGGCGTCATTTTCTGCAGGTACACATTCGCCTGGATGGTCCGCGCCGGGGCCGCACTGGACGAGTCCATTTTAATCTGGGTCAGCTGCTCAATCAGCTGTTTCTGTGTCTCTGCAATAATGTCAAGCTGGGCTGCAAGTAGCCGGTTCGTCTCGCGTTGTGCAGCCATGTTTTCCTGCTGAACAGCTGTGCTGTGCACTAAGGCCTTTACAACGTCCTCCATACTGATAGTTACCGCGTGGACAGGTCCCACCAGTCGCAATCGGTAGCTCCGCCCCTTTTACAGGGTGTTCGACATCCCACTTCTAACACCACGTGTGGCAGGATGGTCGTGTTAAGTGAGGATACAACACGACTTTTCTGTTGAAATAGTGCTGGTGGATTTATTTGTCCAAAAAAGGTAACTAAAACAATGGGTACACTGTCCCTTTAAATTGAAACGTAAACAAAAAGCCTAACCCCGGTCGGGGCACTGACTAAACAAAAAGTGCAGGCTAACTACCTGGCTGGCTAGCTAACCTAGTCCAGCCCAATAAGGTTCAGCAATAGCAGTTGGCTCCTTACCTGGGAGCTTTATTCTCCCCCCTTGGGACAGGGTCAATCTGAGCAGCTTGTGTCTGTCTGTCAACACTCCTCTGTCTTCTCTCTGCACCTCAGAGAGAGAGACTGCCGCCCCAGAGGCATTTCCTCTTCCTGTTTTTAGGCAGGTGAACTAGTTTAATTTGAATCACCTGTGGTCTGCTTAACAAGCTGGGTTTACCCCTTGTCTACTGGAAAGCATGCATACTGCCATCTCCTATTAACATATACTGAGTCAATGACCCTGTCACAGGCAGCTATAACTTTTCTAATATTCTTTATTTGATCTGGATGGATCAATTTGGGTAGGATTGATGCTAGCCTCTCTGCTAAAAATTTTGAGAGGGTCTTGGCGTCCTGATTTAATAATAAATTGGTATATATGATTCTGGATTTAGTGGGTTTTTCCCTTCCTTGTGAAGAATCCTTATGAAAGTCATCTTGCCCGTTTCTAAATATTCTTCAGTTTTTAATATATCTTTGAACGCTTCCTTAAGTGGTAGACCTATTTCCGCACATAAAGTTTTATAGAATTCGGCCCTAAACCCATCGGCCCTGGTGCTTTGCCATTTTTAAGTTTTTTAATCGACTCTGATATTTCTTCTATGGAAATTGGCTTATTTCATCTTTGTTGATTTCCCTTGTTAATTTAGGCAATTGTAATTTTCCCATGAAATCTGCCATTACCTCTTCGTTTTCATCACTCTTTCCATATCATTTTTGATAGTATTCTTGAAATGCTAAAGATATTTCTTTGGGTTCAGTTAAGATTTCCCCATTAGCTTTCTGTATTTTCATTATATCTTTAGATGATGTATAGACTAAATTCCCCATTAGTTTGCCAGCTTTATTCCCATATCTACATAGATTTGTCTCTATATTGCATTTTTTGTACTTCCTCTCTCTGCAGCCATATCTCGTATATGTCCTTTTTTTTTTTTTTTAAATATTCCTCTTTTGTGGCCAAAGATGGTTTTAGTTTAAAGCTCCTGTATGCTTTGCTTAGCTCGTCACTAGCTTTCCTGAATTCTGTATCTATTACCTTCCTTTTTTTATTTGAAAATGCCATTATATCTCCCCTTAGCACCACCTTTGCAGTTTCCCAATACAATTGTCCTTCTTTTTGGTGTGCATTGCTGTTGTCTTTTAATTGGTACCATTTGTTTAGTAGGAAAACTTTAAATTCCTCATTGTGATATGTGTGAAGGGATCCTCCATATCCTATCTTTGTGCTCTTTCTGCCCCATATTTATCCCTATCCACACTGGAGCATGGGCAGAAATCAAGATGTTTTCAGTAGAAACCATAAGCAGGTTAGGGATTAGACGGTCACTTATTAAAAAATAATCGATCCTTGAGAAGGTATTATGAGGATGGGAGAAAAAGGAGTGCTCCGTCTCTATGGGATTTAGTAACCTCCAGAAGTCCATCACCCCTAGCGCTTCCCACCGAGTCTAAACACTCTTTTGTCCATGATTTAGTCCCCTCTGTTGTATATTGTGCCTTGATTTGTCTAACAATGGATCTTGAGCTACATTAAAATCTCTGCCCACTATAGTATTGCTACTTTTGTCTTTCAATATTTTTTCACCATGCTAAGGAAAAAGCTCTGGCTATTCTATTGGGGCCAGATAGATTATAGGACCATATAAAGCGAACCTGCTACGGGCATATAAAAGAGCTGGCAGTCTAATATTTGATGGACATAGGATCCTGTTATTCCGAGACTATTCTGCAACGGTGTCAGATAAAAGGAGAGAATTCAGCAAGGTGTGCAGCGCTCTCTTTAAGGGCAACAAAAAAATGACACTAAGCTACCCTGCCACACTGAGAGTCTTCACGGAGGCAGGAACAAGAGTGTTCAACACAGCAGAGGAAGAGGAAAAGTTCTTACAGAGACCTCAACAAAAAGCACAAGATAAAGGCTCTGGAGGTGAATCAAGGAGCAACGGAAGAAACGACAAAAGACCCAAATGGAGCGAGGCCAGCAAGAGAACAAAACGACACAGAGGAAGAGAGCGCCGGGACTTTAAAAGTATGTTGAGGACTTGGAATGGTACAAAGGACTAAAAGTACTTCTTGGGGTATCCTGAGATAAAAGATTGAAAGAAGGAAAAAGTTTGTGGAATAGAGGAGACTAGAAGAATTGCCTTGTTAACAGTTATTGGGGAAGGCCAAAGTTCAAGGCTAGGTAGCTAAAAAAAAAAGTTATGCTAATAAAAGCAGCAGGTAAATATGTTTATATAAGGAAGCGTTAAGGGGTAAAACAGGTTAATAAGGCCTAACAAGCAGTTAGAAAAGCCAAAATCTTATTAGTCAGTCATAAATTGAAGGATATATATTATATGGCAGAGTGGGAGGAGTGAAGTATCACAATGGGAGGCAGGAGTTGCTCCTGGAAAAAAGGAACATCAATACTGTACAAGTGATGTTTATGTTAATGTTTTTTTCTTTTTATGTGTGTGTTATGTTATAGTATTGTCAGATGTGTTTTAGTTCATGGAATTAAGGTCATCAGCAGCAAAAGTAATAAAAGGACTGCATGCATGGTGCGCTGCAGAAGAGAGAGTACGATACCCACATAGGCAGCAGGAGAACTGCAAGTATATACTCATGTAGCCCCTGTAAGAAATAGTGGGCTGCCTATCCTTCTCCTACTGGAGTAAGCCCTGTTAAGGGCAGGCGCCAGTAGTAATCACGGGTTTTCCCCCCACCAAGCCCTGCCTTGAGTGATAGAGGTAGGCCCCTGACTCTGTGGCAGGCCTGAGACAGAGGGGAGGTCCTGCTGACATCATAAGGGGCAGGGCTGTATCTATTTAGTGGGCTGCTCCTGTGTGTGTCTGGTTGAGTCTGTGGGAAGTGTCAGTCTGTTGGAGTTGTGAGAGCGGAGAGTGCTGGAGCAGAGAGAGCATGCTCTGGGAGTTTCAAGGAGACAGAAGAGAAGACACTCAGCCATACTGAGTAGAGCTGATAGCACTAAGTGCGGTGGACCAATGCCCCTCGCCCTGCTGAGGGGTTGAGGGGGGGGAAGATTTACCCTCACCCAGAGAGTATATCCTGGAGGTGGGGGTTGGGGTATTGAAGCCCCAAACAGTCCATCCTGCTAGGGTACAACCTGGAGGAGAGGTGTGGAGGAATAGACCTGTTACATTTGGAAGCACTGCTACATATGAACTGCTGCGGTGTATGAACTGCTGTGTGCTGTATCACTGTTACAAGGACAATAAAGACATTGCTGCTTTTATATAAAGACTGTGTGAGAGCTGGATCATTCGCCCTGGGACCAGGGTTTCTCTGTAAGGGTCCCACCCCACATCCCTGGGGCTTATAGAGATGGAGGCGCTGCACCACAAGGACTGCTAAGACGATGGAGGCATATACCCTAGAAGCCTGGCCCTGTTATCCACCACACCAACGTGGGAGACTCAGGCCCTCCTGTTCCAAGCAGGTATGCACAACCATAGTACATGTAGCCAGCCCTCACTACACCTTAGAGGTCCAATCTGCGACCGGGGGGGGGGGGGGGGGGGACATGGGCTACACTCACAAACACCGTAAAATGTACATGAACATAGTCTCTTGGAACGTAAAGGGCATACATTCTCCAATAAAAAGAAACACAATTCTTAGACACCTGAAAAAAGGACAGATATTACACTAGTTCAGGAAACCCACCTGAAGAAAGAAGGAAGTAAAAAACTTAAGCGGGACTGGGTGGGAGAATGTATTTATGCCCCAGCAGTAGGAAAGAAGGCAGGTGTAGCAATTCTAATTAATAAAGCACTGCCCCTGGAAATAATAACTTCCTCTGGGGACACAATGGGGAGACTGGTGCAATGCAGAGTAAAAATACACAAAACAGAATTAAACATATAATCTATCCCTCACTCTGCTGTGGGTCACAGACATCCTGCTGATTCTCTGCATGCTGCTCCATGAGGTCAGCAGCCATCTTGGATTTTTCCTTTTTCTTCTCTGCCTTCTCAGGACATTATTGCTGCTTTGTAAGCATCTTAGATTTTTTTGAGAGACATTTTTCCATCCAGCTTACTTGGGACCCATTCCTCTCCTTTTGCCTGTCACTTTTTATTCAGGTTAGTGCTGTTTCGGGTGGTTACTATTTGGGTTCCTGCAGAGCTCAGCACTCTGCTTTCACTTTGCCTAGCATGAAAACAGAACCCCCTCGATTTACGCGGGGGGGGGGGGGGTACTGTAATTTGACTTTAAAATACTAAGGAGCCTCTCTTCTATTTTCCTACTCCTCTGGTGCCTTTTTTTTATTTTTTTTATTTAGATTATTGCCTTTTTGGCTGCGATTTGGTGGAGCCTTCACAGAGCTCAGTCTTCTGCTGCTCTGTCAGTTGCCATACTGGAATTGAGAAGCTATTTTTACTGCAGAACATGAACTAATTTAATTTACATGTGTGGTTAAGTATTCTATATTAATTTAATCAATTTTACGCTAAATTTTAACTCATGGTTATGTACATTGTACAAATAATTTGGTCCCATATACAAATATTAATACACCAAAACACAGTACATATAAACTAGCATTCCCACTAATATTACTAATAATAAAAATAATAGTAGCAATGATTATTATCATTAATAATAATAACTACAATTAATATTATAATTAATTATAATAAAAGCAATTAATATAATTAATAATATTGTCATGAATGATCTTATTTGCTATTATTATTATTATTATTATTATTATTATTATTATTATTATTATTATCATTTATGATAGCACTAGCATTTATTAGTATGAATTATATTATTTGCTGTTTTTATTAATTATATTAATAGCAGTTATTATGAATGATATTTTTTGCTATTATTATTAATAGCCATTATTATAATAGGAAAATATGAACGGCAAATGAGGTAAGTTCTGAACAAAGAATTCATTTGTTGCACACCACAAAAAAAACAGTGTTTACTGATTACAATTAAAACATATTACTGTATACAATTATAAACAGTAATTAAAAAGGAAGGGTGAAGTGGTAATGCTACAGTGCACAATAGATAGACGGTCAAGCTCAAGATAGTGAGTAAATGGAGTATAATGGAGTATAATTCTAATTCAGAGCTTGAGAGTGTAATAATTAAACTTAATAGGTATACAGTATAGCAATACCACAATACAATGAGCTGTGAGTGTGTATATATGTGTATGTATATGTATATGTAGCATGGGCCTAGATAGAGATTATAGATAGGATAGGGATAATAGATATATATATATTATATATATATATATTAATATGTGTGATACTATCTATATATATATCTGTATAATAGTGACATAATGATAGTAGATAATATATATAAGTAAACACAAAACAAATACATATTGATACTCATACAATATGCTATACGTACTATATATATATGTACTATATCATATCATATATAGATATATATATCATACATATATATATACATATACATACTAATAGGTATCTATATCATAGAACCTATTATTACTCACATATTGCTATATACTATAGTATATATATATATATATATACATATAGTATATAATATATACACAATATTAACTATATATTATTATATATATATCTATAACCATTACATATACAATATACATATACATATACATACACTATATACACACTCACAGCTCATTGGATATGTGGTATTGCTATTACGTATACCTATTAAGTTTAATTATTACACTCTCAAGCTCGAATTAGAATTATCCATTATACTCCATTTTCTTATTTAAACTCGCATTTACTCACTATCTTGAGCTTGACCGTCTATCTATTGTGCACTGTAGCACATATATATATATATATATATTGAGTTAAGTTATGGTGAGTAAAAAAAGTGACAAAAACCCTCCAAAGCAAAGCAAATATGCAAATGTAAATACAACTGTATGTTCATCTGCATGTCTTAGGCAGGTCTGCAACCCCGCCTTTCACCATTATCACCCAGCACACAGCACTTCCACCGCATCAAGGGATTCTGGGAAATGACATGCAAATGAGCACACAGTGCCACTTTTTGCTTCAAAAACCATTTTTAACATGGTTCCCTATAGGCTTAAGCTTGCTGCATGGTCACAGCTTTGAGCACAGCCAGGGTTAAGGTGCATAGCCAGAAAACCCACCCACAGACAGCTGTTTCGACCTTGTTAAAAATGGTTTAAAACCAATGACCGCGATGATGGGCAGTCTGCCAGAGGAGATGACATTAAAGATGCCCTGGTTTAAAAGATCCCTCCTGTGTGAGTGTGGAGTTATTTACCAGGAGGATGCACCAAGAAGTAGTTCCCCGTCAGATACTCCTCCCTGCTGCCATAGGGATCCTGATGAGGTGGAGGCGCTGTACCGAATGTGAGTAGGACTCAGAATACTACCTCAGATGCTTGTCATGGTGATATCCCCACTAACACCCAGCGGGAGACTCAGGAGTCCTGTAAGCCAGCAGGTGCACCACAATACACTTACATGTAATTGGGAGCAGATTACACCCACAGGGGCCAAGATGAGATTGGGTGGGGGGTCTGACTGTTACATTTTTGGAGGCGCTACTGAGATACCTATCAACAGGACAGGCTTTTGCTAGGCACACTGGTAAATAGGAGAGTGTATGCTACCCTGGAGGCCAGTCAGTGCTGTGGATGGGACGGGAGCCTAGGGGTAGTCAGGAAAGGTCTGGACGACTCGCAAAGCACACCCTAGGGCCCTGACAGGAGTAAAGTGGGTCTGGAGACAGGGCTATAGCTGTCCTAGTCACCTTGAGGCAGCTAGTCGTAGGATGCCTGAGGGGATAGCATGGTTAACGTGGGTCAGGAATTCCTGAGAGGATCTGCGTTAGAGGTAGCCAAGAGAGGTTGACGCCCTAGTACTGCATGGGAGAAGCCAGAGTACTCTAGCCAGTAGCCAGAACACTTACCACGGAGCACATACTGGAGGGAGGTAGACACAGCATACAGTGAGAGAGTGAGCCTAGCCTGAAGTAGTAACATGAGTCAGACATACATGGGATACATGTAGGTGGTGCACTGGCATTCTTTATTGCATCGAAATGGCGGCTGCCCAGCAGAGAGGAGCACCATATGCGATAGCAGAAATACACAAGCAAAGATGGCGACCGTAAGAGGTGAAGTTCTGCGCGGTGCGGAGAATCTAAGATGGCGGCCAGAGCCTGATGGAGAGAGCGCACGTGGTGTGTGTACCACAGAGGAACAGACTACCGAAGTGACTTTGGCTAGTTTGCTATGGAGTGGTGCTAAAGCAGTGGCCGTGCCGTTTTTGTCCTGCCTAGGATCCCGGGGTGCTACCCTGGAGGACAGTGTTGAGGACATTGTTGTTATGTGTGGAGTGGATGGAGAACCTGATTGCCAGACGGTGATCAACAGACAAATATCTACCTCAGACCTACAGTGAATGGCCGTGCAAACCAAGATGGCGCTTCCCGCTTCCCTGGGAAACCGCGTGGGCCAAGTGAAGAAAATTCTGCAAATCATGCTACTGCAAGGAGTTGGCCGGGATTGGTGCGAAATAAAGAACCCCACCCTGCTGGGGGAAGTGGCGCGAAAGCTGTGGCCGCGTCCAGAGCCAATTCTGGGTCATCAGGTGAACCTGTGGGACCCTCCCTTAATATCTACCAGGGGGAGGGGTCCCAATATTTGCCAATTACGAACCGAGTTGGCTGAGGGAGGAGCTGGATTTGCGCTTCCGGCCCTTCAGTTGCGAGGAGCTGGTGAACAGGCGAGACCACTGTGCAAAGTGTCCCCTTTAACCAGTACAACTAAGAACGAGATGGACATTGCAGTGCACCCCTATTCATTGCCAGGAGGCTTCCTGGTAGTAAAGGCTGGGTACAAAGAGACATTGCGATGCCTGTGCATGCAGTGCAGGTTGCCAAGCGGAGAAGCCAGTAACACTGCAAGGTGTCCCCAATGTGGCATATATTATCTGTGGGCCGTGCAGCCCTTCTGTGCCTGGGCACGCCGCGGAGGCAGGAGGAGAGATAGCCAAGCTGACGGCTGGAGCCTCGCCCAAGGTAAAAACGGAGAAAGCTGATCCCGGAGAATGGGGATCGTTGCTGATGATCGCTATGGAGCAGAAAGAAATTGGGGCCTGCAACCACAGTGATAACTTGGAACCTCACTGTCGGTCCCCTGCGGAAGTACCACTACCAGCGTCAGAGTCTGCTTCGTCGGACGAGGAGCAAGCAAGCCCGACATCGGTGGTGATGCGCCTACCGGCGGGCCACTACAGCGGTGCTGAAAAAGAACCAGCACTTACCTGTACTGCGGAGGAAACGAGTCCCGATGTTCCGCGATCACCTGCACTGATGCAACCGGAGTGGATGAGTCCTTCGGCCGTGGCGACTCCCAGCGTGGAAGGCGGAAAGGACACCATCGCAAGCCGATGGAGCGGTGAGACACCCTCACCCTCCACAGGCTCCGATGGAGATAACGGCGAAGGAAGGCCCAGCCAAGGCCCAAGCGGAGCGGCGAGAAGAACCATCACTTCCGGCGGTGGATGTCGTTCTGGAGGAAGTGGTTCCGGTGGGGAACCCAACCCAAGATGGCGGCGCCTTATCCCGCGAGATCGATGATGTCACTTCCGGCAGACACAGCTGAACCGGTTGGAAGATGGCCGCGCCCTCACGACCGCCGTGTTGTACCAGGTCGTCTGGAGGAAAGAAGAGCAAGAGCTGGCAGGCCCTGCGGAAGCCCAGGGACCAGGAGACAGGTGAGCCTGTATTACCTGGCTGGTAAGATGCTGGTATTACCTCGAGGTATTGTCAAATTGCGGATAGTGATGCCACATCGCCAGCACGAGTCCCCTTTTGTTATGCCCTCGCCCATGGCCCAAACCCCTGCCCCTGTCACCTCGTCATCTGGGTCCCTATCAAGCCAAGTGTTGTCTCGGGAGTCCCGGGATACCTCTGAGGAACGGACTGAGTCAAATCTGGACAGGGGGGATTGTTTTACTTCCGATGAAGGATCGGGGAGGGAAATGATTGCTTCTGGGGTGTCGTCGAGAACGAATTTGATTGATTGCAATGCCAATGTAAGGGGTAGGCTTAGGGTCAGCCTCTAGGTCCACAGGGACATCAGGAGTGTCTTCTGGGGGAGAACCGGAGGAAAGTGAGATAACAGTAGCAGTGAAAGAGCAGGCTGTGGAGAAAGAACCCAGATGGTGGGCTCCTATGTTTGAGGGGTATGAGGCCTGGTTGGATCGTACGCGATTCATATTAATAAGGAGAGACATAGTGGACCACTGGTGGGATGAGGGTGAGTACTCAGATGAGAAGCGCCTAGAAGAATTAAGGAAAAGGTGGTATGATATTCAAAAGGGCCTAGTTACTCCCCGAGGGTCGTCCATACTTTATGATGTGGTTGCTTCTGCAGAACCATTGTCATGGGTGCTGCCAGGCAGGGCAGGCAACAAGAAACTCATCCGTATAAGCAGGGCTGAGAGAGCAATAGTTGCCAGATACAAAAGGTCTCATGGTCTGGAATATCCGTATGTACCTGAACCTCTCATTCAGGAGATAGAGGATAACAGGGATGCATGGCTGAGGGAGACAGTTGAGGATTACATTATGTCTAAATTGGGTGGTCACGCACCGTACAAGACTGAGGAGAGGATATCTTACCTTATGAGGGTATGGAGTGTTGGGCGCAACATCTTCATGCATAAGATGGAGTATAGGCCAGAGAATGGGCTGCCCAGATCTTACAGCATTACAGTGAAGGATGCTAATAGGAGGGAGGTGCAGAAACCAGACCCTAGGCATTATTACTAAAGTAGATTCTCCTTAGGAGCAGTACAGTCTTGCAGGTCAGGATGTAGCT